>CM046840.1:20499175-20527345 GCA_025618425.1 Heliocidaris tuberculata
TATAACAGAAAAATATTGTATGCTCTCACATTTCTATTGAGGGATTTTTCTGGGTGAGAGCGCCCTATACTGCAAACATAAAATCAACGCACAACATCTCCTACTCTACTGTGATGTCCGCTCCTGTTACGATAGAGAACTCGGCAAATAGCTGAGGTAAATATTGAATTATTTAGAAATACTTCATAAACGCATGAAATCTGTTTGCTATGTCCAATAAATTTCATATTTGTCAAGATAAGAAAGGACATTTCTAAGTACATTCTGTCCGGTCATGTGTTAAGTGAAGGGGCGCGACCGAACCAGGGAAAGGCCAGCACGTACCATCTCGGACATTCTGAAATCAACGTAATAAAATGATACAAAGAATCGAAAGGTGGCTCTTCCACTGTCATGACTGTGGGAAAGATGTAATTTCCCATCATTTTCCATGCATGTATGCCCTGTCTATCAAATTTCTTTCATTCCTGACACTGACAGGTACCCCGGAGCACTTCCCTCTTTTGTTCTCTTATTATAAAATCATTTTCACAAGGAAAACGCCCCTTCCAAGAAAATGTCATTACTGTTTCTTATTTTTCACTATAACCGTTAGCAAATATCTGAGAACTATCTACAAAGTTGTATTCTTAAGATTTCCAAAAAAACACACATACTTAACATCTTCATTTTAACTGTTTAATCTGTTAAAATACCAGTTGCACTGATTTGCATATATAATATTTCGGGCATTTTCACCCCCCCCCCCTTTTTTTAACCAACATAATACATGTAGCTTTCTTTCTTTCTTTCTTTCACTATAATAATTTCTATTGTCAACTTTAAGTTGTATTATAGACGAATATGAAATGTGAACAAAAATAGAGGTCTCTAATCATGCTAATTTCACTTATCAAACGACATGAACAATATGCTTTAAAAGAGTTTAGATATTAGAGGGCAATCAAACATTTGTAATAATTTGATTTGAGTGATAGCAGAAAATTCAGAGAATCAGATTAATGAAATTTTGAACAAAACCAGACAAACAATAAAAAATGTAAATGGGTACCTGGCAGGAATTAATTTCTTAAAATGCTTGAGCACCGTATATGGCAGCCGGGTTAAAGCCAGGGTAATACGGTAATACTCGAGCGCCATGAGTGGCAACATGAAAGACATGAGCGCTATACAAGAACACATTGTTATTATCATTATCTCTTTGGCCTAGGACAAAAAGTATCTTTCAATTTAAAGGTCATTTTTCAACATTTTTCAACATTCTGTAATTTGTACAGATACGGTTAGACACCACATTGATGATTACCATTCCTGTTGGAACATGTCAGAGAATCTCAGTTTTAACACATTAATTGAGCATTATAACCACTACCCTGAGCTAACCAGAACTGATGTTCCCTAAGCCTGAGTATTGAAAAGTATCTTCAATAAATTGAAACCAAGGCGATGTGAATGGTGACTCATTGTCTTTACGCATGCAACTGAGTAGGTTATGAAAAAATATTTCAATACTTCTGCTGCTTCCCTTTAATTATCCTTAACCAATATCCGACCATTCTACATTTTACATACTTTAATATCAATTCACGACCAGTTTTAACGTACACCATACATTCTGGCGTACTCTACATGCAAAATTGTCCTTAAAATTTCAATTTGATTTATACATTCAAAACCCCAGACTTCACTACGTAACAATACAATGAAAAAGGTAATACCAAATGATTAAATAAATAGCATTGTATATCTACTGATAGCTGTAGTCTTTTTGCTTTCACCAACATACTATATATAAAGCCTTTCTAGCCTGTGATACTTGCTTAGAATTTTTTGAAATTACCATTATAATGCCCAGGTATATCATCAACTATATCAATTACATTACAACCTTAAGTAAAGGTTGCCATTCTTCTGATTTTACCTTTGAAGAAAATAACAATTTTAGTCTTATAGTCTGGGAGCCTGTCCCGAAATAGTCACTCCATTTTACATATGAGATATGACGCCTTAAGGTTACTTAGACCATATGTCATTCTCAAAAAGCTTGTCAGCTCGAACAAAGCCCCCGGGTTTGTCCCCCTGAGCCCCCCAAAAGGGACCCCAATTCGGGTCGATTTCAACCCATCTAGATTATGCGCCAAACTTTGTCAGAAGGAAGGTGTATGACTATACATTACCAAAACACAAAAACTGACAACATTTTCCGTCGGGATGGTTTGTCAGAAAACAGTCCCTCATAGAATCTCCCATTGTTTGCTGAAATTCATATACAAAGCAAATAGCGAAATGGAGAGCTTCTCTCCTTGACGTACCCCTTTATTACATGTAAATAAATCTGAACATTTTCCATTAACTGCAACGCATGACTTTGCATGTTTTAAATGTGGTTAATGATACCAAAGATCATGCCATTCACGCCCAGCCTCAACATTTTCAACCATAAGGACGTTCTGTCAATCAGATCAAATACTTTTTAAGCTATAAATTTATGCACCATAACCAGCAATCATTCACGTCACTCACTCCCTCAATCATTCAAGAAATTAATTGATATATGAATCAATTATTCATTCTTTAAATCAATCAATCAATCACTTAAAAAAAAGAAAACTTAATAGTCGACTATTCACTCATTCAATCAATCATTCACTTACTCCCTCAATCATTCAGTCAATTATTCATTCTTTAAATCAATCACATTAAAAAAAAAATGCCGACAATTCACTCATTCACTCAATCAATTATTTATTCACCAAGTCAACGAATCAATCAATCAGAATGACGAAACAAGAAACAAGCAGCCGAATATTCACTAACTCAATCACTCAGTCACTCAAGCAGCTGTAGTTATTCATCAAATAAATGAATGAATCAGTTAATCAGATAAAAAAAAAAATCAAAAAAAAAAAAATCGAGAAACATGCAGTTTACCGTTCCCTCAATATAGAAATAAATCAATTATACATTCATTAAATCAATCAGTCAGTCAGATAAAACAACAGCACAAGCAGCCGATCATTATTTTACTCACTCCATTGATCAATTAATCAATCAGTCATTCATTAAACCGATCAATAAGTTCGTCATCCAATCAAATTTTTCAAATAATCATCCGACTACAAGAAATGGGAATACATGCACTCCAATAAATTCGAATTCGCACTAGGAGAGTTAACAGAGTCATGACCACTCAAAGCGTGATTTCTTTTAATTTCATCTTATATCTCTCATAGACAGAGCAGAACAGGAACGTATAAGGCAATAGCATAATGACATCGAAGCAATAATTAACGATATACATCGCTTTTGATTAGTGTTCAAGTGAAAAATATATTTTGCTTAAGATCAGTTCATGAGTTGCACAATGCACCCGGGACTCTTTTTCACCCAACACACAGTCTTTTTACCCGCTTCTACCATAAATTTACTGGAAATACACAGGATTTATAGAAGTTAACATTAAATAATTTCACTACAAGTTAAAGAAATGCGGCACACCATGAAATGGAATTTACACGGCTTTATACAGTTTACCTTGTGCCGTGAAAACCCGCTGGACCGATTTATACAAATAGTTGAATGTAGATTTTCTTTGAAAAGTCGATGTAGAAAGGAAGAGAGAGAGAGAGAGAGAGAGAGAGAGAGAGAGAGAGAGAAAGAAAGAGAAAGAAAGAGAAAGAGAGGGAGGACGTAAAGGTAAGAACAAAATGTTCCACGGACAATAAGAAAATGCTACACACTGCACATAATATACTTTACTATCAATGCACTTTGGAACAATCTGATTAAAATAAACAAATTACACATTTAATGCTTTATTAATTGGGATTTTTTTACCATGATTACCATCCAACCATTTGTTTTCGCATTTCCAGACAACAATATATACACAGAGATGTCGGCGATAGAATTTTCCTGACTATAAGACTTGAACATTTAGTACATAGAAAATCAAGTTCATCTGAATCGTATTTTGGTCTCGTCATTATCGTTTGGTCTCGCTGTTAAATACTGGTCCAAGAAAACAGAAAAAAAGGTAACAGTGATACTAGGACGATAACATTCCTAAACATAACATAATCTAAACCAGGACAAAAGTAATGTTTATCAGCCATTAACAAAATTCCTTGAATACTGAGTAATTATGTTCAGTATTTAATGTTATGCGCATTTCGCAAATAAAGAGATATTTGTGGAAAATTGATGGCAGGCATAGGTCTATCGTTCAAGACCAAATTGCACGAATGTTTCATTCTGTACAATGTAAACGATTACAAACAATGAGAACAAGACTTTACACAGCTCCATAAAAAAGCCACTACACTATGCTATGGCTTTGTTCTCACTATACTTTGTACTACTGTAGTTCATAAAAATAATTAATTTACCATTCAAAATCGTATAAATTAAAAAAAAAACTAACAATAAATCTCGCGTTGCCAATCTAACTTCGTACCAGCTCTTTGCCAGAAAGAGTAGGTACCGTATGTCTTCAGAGAAAGCAACAAAAAAAAAAAAAAAAAAAAAAAAAGATAAAAAAGAGTGAAAGAACGAAAATTGCAACACATTACATGATATTTCCAGTTCACCATTTATGCAAACAAAATTTACAAGATGGTCTACTGATTAAGAACAGTAAGTACAGAACGACACCTGAGATACTGCTCTTTATACGTAGAAATATTGACTGCATACGCGATTTCTATTACTTTGAGGGCAAAACATAAATATCCATATTTTTCTAACATAATAAACATCAAAAGGCATTGCCCAATGCTACCGAATCTAACAATGATGTCTTCTGTGGAAAATTAAAGGCATGCGTTCTTAGGCAAGAAATGAACCATATACAAGATAAGATCTATCGAATTGAATAGTCATCCTGAAAGTTTACTTTGAACTAAAGAGTGAAAAAATTTCCTTAGTATGTACGTGTAGAGCAAAGGCACCACAAATTCAAATCAATTAAAAAAATATGAAAGGCAAGTTTTGTCGAATACGAACAATATGAACACAAACATGTACATTAGAATACGTCTGATATACATTTGTATAATATGCCTTTATAATGTTATATCACTGCTAAAACGTTAGACGACGAATAGTATCAGTCATTTCTGAAGGGTGGTAACGTTATATTTTCGGAATTCATTAAAGTCTATATGTTGAAATATGTACTTTTGCATATTAAAAACCTCAATAATCTTCTTGAGCCTTCTATCTCGACACATTATACAGCAGTTCATGAAATATAAATAAATTAGTACACTCTATGGAGTCTCAATTCCCATGTTTCTACATTTAATCATCAATCCAATATTGTAGGCCCATTGAACTATGTCGCTAGATCATTTTGGAGGATTGGAAGTATAGTATTTTGTGCAGCGTTAAAAAAATTAAAAACGGGCTGATTCAGTAAGCTCGATAAGCTGTTGTAATTTTCACCCAGTATGAACTGGTACTGAGTTTTAAAAGCCAAGCTTTATCAGTAGAATCCTGGGTGAACTTTGAATCCGTGACATAATGTTACGTAGTCGACGTTCTCCTACCAACATAAAGGTGATAGGAACTTACTGTCGGGGAAAATATGGGGAAATTAATATACCAGATATATGATCTTTACAACCGGAACTAATTTTCTTTCATAATTATAGCGAACAGTTGCAACATTATAAGGTGTGCATTGTATCATATACTATACACAACAAAAACAATTTCTCTATAAGTGCGCGCAAAAGCAGAATGCACTACTTGGGATTTATTAAGACACGTGATCTGTTATCTTTTCCCGCTTACCAGTGGATGAATATAGCATAATGATACAGAGAATTCATCTCTCTTTTAATTCTACTTTAATAAAATTCAGTCTCATCAAGGTTTCATATAGATAAAATATCTCTTATTTACAATTCTGATGTCATACATTTGGCATTTCTATCCACCATGCGCAACTATATATAAATTACACCATCACCCTGAATTATCACTTTATGTACAAAAATCCAGATAATTGGGGTATTTTTTAAAAATTACTACAACAATGGAATATAAGTACCTATTCAAGAGTTGATCCGACACACGCACCGGGAACAATTGCTTTGGGCTATGAACATTTCGTCTAAGAGGGGGGGGGGGGGGGGGGGGGGGGGGGGGGGGGCTATGATTGCGATTTGGGTTTCATGTAGGCTTAACGGCAGTTTTAGGGATAGGTGTTGTGTTAGGTCCAGGGTTTCGGTTAGGAATTTGGTAAGTGATCGCGGAGCGATTGTTGCCGGAGCGTGAATCGCAGAACTCTTCAAGAATACGGCTTCACTTTACAAAGTTCGTCATGTGTTGCATAACGTAAAACAAAGAAGATAGGCAGGGTACATTTTATGAATATGTCACAGTTACACAGGTCGATTAGGCTAGCAGGTCAAATATCTAGCAGCATGTCCAGAAGTACACTAAGACAGAGGTAACCATGCTCACCGTTCAACAGTGCTAAGGATGTCATCAAGACACAAACATGAACCATGATGTTATCTAGACGCTCAAATTCAATCTGTCCAGCAGAAGGTGAATGCTAATAGCTAAACTAGTACAGACTGAGCAAGACCTTATACACGTACTGCTTGACTACGGATGTTAGTATGATTTAACCTGCATAATCATGGCCACAGTCAGAGATTAAAAAAACACACATAAAGTACAAGGAAAACGTCATGAGCAAATCGTCTGCGCCAGGCCGAGGATTTCCACATGATGCGTTCATCATAGTTATATCTGTTGCGACTCTATACTAACACTGCTCACTACCGATGTGATTAAGGCCAAGCAAAGCGTACCGCCACATATGACACGAATACCAAGAAATGGGAACATCGTTCAACAAGTGAGACCCAAAGACAAGTCATGAAGAACATACACTGAAGCGCATTTTATGTTTCCCAAAGACAGGTCACAATTTGTACGTGCAAAACAAAATCGCACACAAAGAAGTCAGTCCCATACAGCCACTTCGAAAACAAACACGAAAATTGTCCGTCAATAACTTTAGGGGAAATAGTTCTGCTTCGTTATCAGCAGTCGTAGTTGAGGATCTCCTGCAGCAGAGCCGGGATCTCCATGTAAGGCCAGGCGTGTCTGAACTCAGAAGTGCTCTTGAAGAAGATGGCGGACACTGCCCGTAGGTTGGTGGCCTGCATCAGGAGCCTTGCAAAGAGCTGCTTGTTCTTCCAATCCCTCCGCGTGACCTCTCTCTTGAGGCACTCCAGATAACGGTCCTGCAGAAGTTCCACTTTGCTGGGTTCCACAAGACCATGGCGATCTACACACAGAAGACAAAGAAGAAGGAAGGTATGTTAAAACTTAGAGATGGACTACTACATTTTGGACATCAAATCAACATTACTATTAAGGACGGGCCTTGGGGTACCGTATTTAAGGGGAGACATCTATGACTCAAAACAATTGGCAAACGCCAAGAGCAAATGTAGCCGTTTGTCCAGGTAATATGGCCTTTTTTATTACAGAATTAAGGTCGATGAGTAACTGAGGATAAAATTAAAGAATTACATAATTGATACGTACAACATATAACGTAATTACTAGTTACGACCTCAATTACATTTAGTGCACATAATTCTGAAAATCCTCCAGAATAATGTCATAGAAAAATAATGTTCTCTTGTCATAATAATTCGAAATCTTGATTATCTCAAAATTTCCTCTCCTACAAATATATAAATGTAGCAACATCTGATTATTTGAACTGGTTTATTCTAGATAGAAACTTTTTTTTTCTTTCATATAAACTATTACACTTAATATAAAGAGTAGAATGGAACTGGTTGAAACTTGTTAGTAATTGCTGAACAAGGAACCCTTTTCCTCTGTTTCGAGAATCAACTTATCTCTGTAAAGTTTCCCTCTTTTTACTTTTTTTATTTTCATCATCCACATGTTTAATTGACTACATTCAGCAGAAATAACGGCATCTAATTGCTTCCCGACTGTCCTCCTACACTTCATGAGGGAGCAGATAAATCAAAGCCGTATATAACTAGCCATTATTCCAGCATCTTTCCCTAATGAATTACCAATTGTATGAAAAGCGTTCCACAACGCCTCTAATTCGTCAACTACAAATTTACGCTCTACAAAGTACCTGCGACTGGATTGAACAAGAGTTGGAATACATTGTCCTTGTCCTTGCCAAGGGGTGAATAGCACTTGGATATGTTGCAACACGAAGGCTCAACCCCAGGTATAGTTTTGGTAAGCCCCTCCCCCTTTCCCCGAAAAATAAAATTATTTCAAATTCTTTTATATTTTTTGGTGACAAGTAACAAGATATACCTGTATAAGCTGCTTATCTGCATACGTTCTTTTGTCATTTGCCCTTTCTCAATTACTATATTTTTGCTAATATTTCTGTGTAAATCTCTATTATTGTCAAAATCTCAATCTTTTGTATCTGTAAGTTAAGCCTTTAATTAAAAAAACAGCGCTATAGAAATTCTTGATATTATTATTAGTGGTAGTAGTAGTAGCATTATAAGTATTATTATTATCATTACTATTATCATTACTTTTACTATTATAATTTTTATAATTGTTCTTATTATTATCATTATAATAAATTTAATTATTATTGTTATCAGTGTTATTATTATTCATCTTTATATCATCATTATTATTAATATTAATATTATCAGCATTATCGTTATTATTACAGCTGTATTATAACAGTTACCTGGACTGAAAAGAACAACTGTGGTGAAGAGGGCAATCTCTTCCTTGATCAACTGGAGGTTGTTGAAACTCCTGGAGAAGTCAAAGAGCTCGTCCCAGAACCTGTAGTCACAGCCTAACATACTGAGGTGAGACATCGTGTAACCATGTTCCGTTCCAAAGGACACCGAATCGGAAGTGAAGGCGATCTCCATGCACGTTCGCAGCAGCCAGATCTCAAAGAAACCAGCTTTGAGAAGAGTCATCTGATCCTCCTGTAAACATAAATAAGGGCATTGACAATAATGGAGTTAGATGTGGAAGACTTCTTGCCGATACGTTACCGGACTGTGAATTAAAAGATACCGCCTCCAAATCCCTGCCACAGCACGTTAATGTCCTTTGGCAAGACATTAATCTATATTTACCACACTTGACCCAGGTGAATCAAATGTGTACCGGTAGGAGGAAATCCACTGATGCTTCAATTACCAGGCAATAAGCCAAAATCTGTAGAATAGGCAACTAGATATCAATCATATCGATTTTGCCAAAGTCAGTTTTTTTTTAAAAGCATGCTTTAATCAGCAACCCAATTATATTTACAATTTAGTGAGTTCTTGAATATACGCTCCGGATATTTTATTACGCATACCTTATCTCTTTCTAATAGCTTAATTTTCTTAACTTTCTGAAAATCCCTTTCAAACAATGTTCGCTCGGCGAAGCCAAGGCTTTACAATACCACACAGTATTATTCAAGTTATAATGATTTGTAAGCATTTTTTTTTTTTTAAATGGACGTCAATGTCGGAACTTTCTCTAAAAGAGGACTCTAAATTTAATTATTGAGCTTTTCCTTTTCCCTTCCAATTTCTAAACTAACATACTAGGCCTATGCATACCTGCAGGAGATCGCAAAAGCCGGGTAAATTCTTGCTGAACTGTACGACATTGACAACAGAGGGTGTGAGGACATCGGTAAGATAGCCTTTGACGGTACAGATCCTGGAGTACAGGTCACCTAGATCGCATGGCTCGTCCAGGAAGTGGGACCAAGCATTGGCTCCAGGAAGGGAGAGGGCGGAGAGGTCTACGGGAAGTCTTTCGGGGTGCATCTGTTGAGAATCCTGCTTCAGTTTGATCTGAATTTGGGGAAAATAGGAAAAAGAGGGAAATCATGGTAAGGAATCTAGATATGGCGTAACAATGACTAACTTCAGGAATAATTAATAGATGGAGTGAGATTAAAGAGACATAATAAAGAGAATGAAAATACATTTCATTTGAATGCAAAATGAGAGAGAGGGGGGGGGGGATAGAGCAAGACAATCAAAGAGATGGAACGAGAGATAGTAGACAAGGCAGAGTTGGTAACATAAAGATCACGAGTTTCGATACCGAGAAGACGAGTGTGACAATGAGGGGGGGGGGGGGGGGGGGGGTGATCAAAGAGACAGAGAGGAAAAGAGTGATTCCACTGGCAAACAGCTTCAATCATAACAACATATCAATGACATCTGAAGGATCATAAGTACATTGCCTAATGCCATGCACACACAGTTATGAACAGTGGCGAAGGTGGTTCAAGGCAATGAGGGGGCAACCGCAAACATTGATGAAATGCAAGATTTAAACAATGGAGTTGACAGGAGGGTGTGGAAGAGGGTCATATTATCTTCTTTTCAAGTTTTTTCTCTTCTTTTCTCTTACTTTTCTTTCTATCTTTTCTATTTTTTTCCTGCCATTTGATTAGGGGGGGGGGTGCCCCCGTGACCCCCTGTAGCTATGCCACTGACCGTGAATGTAATACTGAACTCCACTTACGTGTGCGGTTGTGGTCATTTTGGAGCTGGTGACGTCATGAGCGCTAACCACCTTCTGAATGAGTGCATAAATTTCACGATCCTTCCTTTCCCGCTCAACGATCTGTTCTGGAGTCGCCAGGCTTTGAATCTCAGCCAGGTTCTTCATCTTCTGCTTCTTGGAGTAACGGCCTACGCGAACGGCTGAGGGTATAACAGTAAAGCGAAGGTGGAGAAGGAGAAGAAAAACAAGATAGACAGGTAAAAGGGGGGAAAGAAGATTTAAGTTTAGAATGCGTTATAATCATGGACAGCAGGTAGGAACCGACTCTTTTTATCTGATATGAATATGGTTTTGAAATTAATTTGAACAAGGGCTTGCTTAGTACCTCTATGATTTGAATAAGATTGATAATAGTCTCCTGCAACAAGATTTTATTCTCTGTGATTAAGGTAAAAGTGGTACGAGGAAGTCAAAAGTCAAAACCACAAAACTCAGACTGTTGTGAAAGATAGCTGTGATATACACCCTCCAACCATTTCCCTCTATTAACATGATTAATGAGAAAATAGTCTCGACAATTCCTAATGCAACAAATCTCTCGATGAAAATATCGCACTACAATTACACGAAATATGAAAGAGGTGAATTAACACCAATAACGGTTACATGCATTGTGTTACTTACAATGAACAGACATGCCGACGGCAAGACACTTCTGGTATCTGCAGTGAGCACAGCGACCTCTGGTATTCTTGCCGATTTCGCAGTGTCCTTCCTTCTGGCACTGGACGATCAAGGTCTTGTTTCCAATGCAACGTCTGAAGAAGCCCTTACACCCCTCGCAGGACGTCACTCCGTAGTGGATTCCAGAAGCCTCGTCTCCGCACACACGGCACGATGGGAGGATGGGTTTGATGGGAGCTTTCTTGCTAATGGGGGCCATCTTTGACTGATTGAGCTCCACGATGGTTTTGTGGTGGGGTCGATGTCTTGAGATAAAGTTGTGGTTGACAAAGGCGACTTGTCGTCCAACTGGTGATGGTTTGGTTGAGTGAATACAAAGTGACCAGCACGAATTGGATATAATCTGAAAGAACAATGTTGGAAGAGACCATTCACGGACCAGTCTTATCTTCAACATTGGAATTCTGTTTTATGGCTGCTGTAGCCCCTCTTAAGAGCAAACTTAGAAAGAAAAAATAAGACTTTCCTCAAAAGGATATTTATATTTGGCCTCGACAATTTTTGGTATAATGCCAATAGCAAAGCGTGGTCAAATTAAAATGGGTAAAGGCCTATCTTGACTCACTAACACAATTTCATTTCATCTTGCAATCGCAGTGCCAACATACGACCAAAATTAAACAAACAGATAAGAAGAAAAAGAAAAGGAAGAAGAAGAAGCCTGGCAAAGTATCAGAGAACATTATCATAGTAGCCAAGACAGGAGGCGTAACATATGACCGGTGGTCGACTTGACCAACACAATCGTCGGTCATCCCAGGTACCAGTGTTTGATTTGTCTTGCCGATTTCTGCCACCCTCAATGCCTGGCGCATGTGTCATTTCCCCTATCAGGGGTTCTCCACAGTTTTCAGGAGAGGCCCTCGTCATGGTTTCCCATCCACTCAAAAGGAAATAATTACATAATCCGTGTAACTGATAGCTATTTCAGCTTGAATATGATCCTTGTGACTTCTAAAACACAATAATTCTTATAGGAATTTCCACGGATGACCTCATTTCACTTTTTATGATAAAGAACATGATAGAATATATAAAATCATACTCTTTATGTATAAAGTGTGGAGCAAATCCATATGTTTCAAACACAGCAAGGGTTCTTTAGTATACACCTGTGAATAGATATGAAATATGACCTAGAGACTGTACTATACCCCTCGACTTCGCCTCGGGGCACAGCACAGTTTGGAGATCACCTTGGGCAATAGTTTTAACCGTACCTCTCAAAGCAGTCAAAATTATGTATCATCACTAAGTTTTACCTAACCACAGAGGTCCATACAAATCAATAACAGATGTAGCATTGCCTGAGATTTTTTTCTCCAAATATGGTTGTGATGCTACCCCTAGATTTCACTCTTAATAAAACCCCTATAAAATAATAGGTGGTTCTGCAAAGCTATTGCACAACGTACTTTTGTACATCTTCATGCTTTCTCTAAGCATATTTTTCTTTGTAGTGTTCTCCTAATTCAGACTTGCCGCTAATTACTTTCGCCCTTCGTGACTTCTTCAAGTACCATCAAATATGAAGTCGGTTAAACGCGTGTGCTCACAAGAAGTTTGAGAGGTGAAATGCCTTTGTTCACATGGATTTCAAGTGTATGAGCAAAATTGTTTTCTTGATATAAAGAAACAAAATTTCAAGAAACCAAAGGTTATTCAAAACAGTGTTAAGTGCATTGATGTTTTTCAATCCACTGTCTGCCTTTTACACGTGGGAGTAAAGGTAAAGATATGATCCGGAAAGTCCTAATTATATTGAAAGTGAATGGTTTTGTTTCTGTTTTTGTAAATATATTTGTAGATATCATGGCCTACCTATCCATGCAGTGCTGTCTAGAGCATGAAGTAAGTAGATACTGCACTGAAAAGTGGTTAATTAGTAACATTTTACATTATTTACTTTTAAAAAATTCCCATCGGTTAGAGCATCATCTATCAGTATGCGATGACATCCTTCCTTAATTTTCTTTACCCCTCATATCTCTCTTTCCTTCTGTCTCTGTTCATGTCTTTTCTCTTTCTTTCTCTCTTCCACTTTTTCTTTTCATTCTAATAACCCTTTCAGGACATGAATTATTTAAGGGCTAAATTGATCACATTTTGTTCTTCAAATTGGCAACAATAATATTTTTCTTTTAGTGCTACAAGATTGTAATAAGGGTAATGTCTTTGAAAACAATATACATGGTTAAAAGAATTGTCGAAAAGTTGAAAAAGTTGCCAATTTCGATAAAACACAATGATTTTGAACCTCTCAGTGTGTTGCCAATTTAAGGATTTTAAGGCTTATTCTCCTTTTTAAAATTCCTGGGATCAAACGCAATATGGTTAGGTAACAAAAATGGACATAATGTGTGCAGAAATTTTTGCTCTTTCTACTCATGTATCTGGTATATTTTTCAGGGCTCTGAATCAAAAGTTATTGAGCCAAACCACAAAATGTGGTCAGTTGTCTCGAAAGGGTTAATGGAGTATTTCTCTTACCACTGTTCACTGACAGTATCTATCATCTATTACACAGGGAAGAACTACCACTGCTCTTCGTTGCATCGAAAAAACAACAACTATAAGTCACATCGAAGCCGGATGGTTTGGAAGTGAAGACGACTTTTTAAAGACTTTCCTGATTTCAAGTATCCTTGATGATAACTCGTCTATCTGATTGAGCCGTATCTTCTACTACCACTCTAAACGTATGAATTACTTAGGGTCTGTATTCTAAGGTAGACAAACTGAAAAAAAAAAGATTTTATTTTTTCTAGAGTAGAGTGAAGATAAGAGCAGTGTTCGAGATGGGCGGTGCCAAGAAAATTTGTTATTCTCGTTCTAGAAGTTGAATAGCCGGGGCAAACAGAGTACCTTTGATTGGCCAGAAGTAATGCCTTCAACAAAAGGCGTTGTTAGTCATTTCGAGGTGGAGAATATAGAGGTGGATACTATTGTCACCTAGTTGTTTTCATTTGAATGATTTCACGATTAATTCCCCTTAACCAGATTTTTGGAGAATTACAGGCATGCGTAATTATTGAAGACTACTGCAATATTGATCTAGCATTGGATGTTATCCTTAGATTTTATTCTGGGTGCAGGCCATGGTTTAGTCATTAGACCTAACAATAGGAACCTACACTTGTTGTTAAGAATTGTTCCGGTAAAGATGTCCTACGATTAATTATTCTAAAATTTGTATCGGGGGAGGATTACAGGCATAAGTAATTAGTTCAGGGGAGGGGCGGATCCAGGATTTTGTATAAGGGGGGGGGGGGCACACAAATACAAGTTTGTCAACTTTTGGAAACTGCTTGGAGGGAGACCCGTATTTTTTTTGGTCTCGCCAGCTATCGAAAAGTCGCTCAGTGGGGGGGGGGGGGGGGGGGGGGTTATGGGGGTCCAGTTCCCCTCCATAATTCCCCCCCAAAAAAAAAAGATGAAGTTTTTCGTTCTAAAAGGGGGGAAGCAATCAAAAATTGGGGGGGGGGGGGGGGTCACAATGCAAACTTTTCTTCAAAAGGGGGGGGGGGGTGGGGCACGGGCCGGATGTGCCCCCCCCCCTAAATCCGCCACTGGTTCAGGGTATCGTCTCATTGATCGAAATTGGGATACTTTCCGTTACCCCATTCTGGGTGTAGCCCGTGGTTTAGTCATAAGAAGTGACAATAAGGGCCGTACACATGTTGGTACTGTAGGCATGCTTGGGTAATCCTAGAGAGTGTCCGATGGCTACTCCATGAATTGCTTCGGATGCGGATGATACGGTGAAGTCTGGCAGCAGGAAAGAGTAAGGAAGTCTTTTTGTCCACGGTATCTTGAAACAACACTTACGTACTTAACAAGGATTGAACCTATTACACAAGATGGACGGCGCTTTCGCAAGCAGCACGTCATACGAAAGAATTTGGAGCAAAAGGTGAGGCCACCTTTAAAATTTACACAACTTTCTCGGGAGGTTAATGTTGTAGGGCTTCAAGAAGGATAGAAAGAATGTTGCCAAACAATTTTCAATTTTTGATCATGCTCCAAGGGATAAACATAAACCAAAGCGAATCGGCAGTAATTTTAACTCTACTCCAGAAGGGCCCCAGCATCCCCCAACGAGCCTGTTCAAAAGCCCCGTTGACCTTTGGGGCCAACAATGACTCGTATTTCACAATCATTTCATTATATATTTAATGATATTGTTTAGTTATGCCAGCAGAATGAATTAAACAGCATGTTTTACTCGCCTAATAGTTGCGAAGAACGATCAAAACTTCTGGTAAATGTGCCCAATTGATTCTCTGATGTCAATAAATGGGGTTCAATAATCTCTATTTCAGTTTTTATTCTGTAGCACCAATGCATCCTCCCCAAGAGAATTAACCCTGAGATTACTAATCCAGATATATATATATATTATATAGGTTCTCTCATGGTTATAGTCCAGAGGAAAAATAGCATGACTCCTTATAGAAGCAATATCATTGTGAGCGCGGTATATTGAGATAGAATATGACATTCTATATCCCTCTTCATCGGACTTGACGGGAAGCAAGAAGGAACCATGCCTTCCGAACGTTCCAGACCGAGGCTTTCCGAGCAGCCTCTTTCTTTATATACATCCAGAAAAGGGTTATTACATAATAATTCAAGATGTAATATAAGAGTCATGTCATACAATTATAATGTGCGAGTCCAAAATCCCCTGTAAAACGAAAATCTTGGCCTGTTAATGAGTTTCTCCATAGTATGTGTGTACATGGGTATGTGTGTGTGTGGGGGGGGGGGGGGGGGGGAAAATCTACCTTTCGTCTAACATTCAGAGATGACAGATAGTTGACTTAAAACAAATTTTGTTAGCCCCCATCCCCCCCCCCCTCCCTCAGAATGACAATTGTGACTGTACAGTGCATGTGCAAGTTTGTAATGAATTGTACTAATTTGTAATGAGCGTTTATCAAGTCCCCTTGATGAAATAGTCAAGAACCCACATGAATTGAACTTTCACTGTGTTTTGCAAACAGGTTCTTTAACTCCTTTTTATATAAATCGAAAATTTTAGATCTTGAGAGCAACAAGACTTTATGTCTTTACTTCTATTTCCATCAAGTGAATTGCTTTGCTAGGAAGAAAAGTGCAGTGTATCTGCCACAGAAGGCTGATCTTCATATTTTAATTAACGGTTAACATGGTTAAGAGGCGAACTACCTGCATAATAAATTGCCATCAAAATAACCACTGCATAATATTGAGGTCAAAATAAATGGGGCAAATTGCGCCGAGCATTCTATCTAAACGACAGGGCACTTTATTGCTTATGATAAATAATTGTAAATTTTATAATTATTCTTTTGAAAAATGGCTTTCAAACTTCCTTACGGTTGATGAGGTGTCGTCGGCCAAAACACTGTTCGTGCTTTGACATGTCTGATTTCAATCAATCAGATGCTAATTTCGACTGCTCTAATGGACTATTTCTCCCGTTATCATATTATCGGATCGTTATCGCTACTAGAAGCTCAGCCGAATTAGCATTTGTTGAAAACAGCCACGAAGACTAAAATTCTGTATTCTATTATTCCACATAAACTTCATAATACCTTATCTGTAGCAAATGAATTTATATAGGCGAGCAAAAGGAGTTTCTGAAAGCAGATTATTCCATTGCTATCAAATAGACACGAGACAAAAATAGGCCGTTTTCTTTTGTCAGCCTGCATACATCATGTACATAGGGGTATAACTGGCACCTATCCAAGCACCAAGCTGCAGTCTGCTGCAGTCAGACCTTCAGAAATATCTAGAAAGGATTAAGCTATTTTGACTCGATTAAAAATGAAGAACATCATCTAGGCCAGACATAATGATTTGTGCCCCTATCATTCGAGGGGTCCGACGTTGATTCTTGCGCATACTATTTATTTATTCATTTATTGCGATTGTTTTTTTGTTTTGTTTTGGGGTTATTTTTCTTTTTTAATTCTACAAATGTAATAACTAAAGGAAAGGTGACCAATATGACTGTTGTAATACACAATTTGAGTAAAGCAGCGACCCATCTCTGGTCAAAGTATTGGGTTCACTTTGCTACTAGAACATGTTATTTTTTCTTCATTATACTCCTCCTCTGTACATTTTTATCTTGTAACCCTCCGCTTTGTTAGCGGAACTGCAAATTTTGTTTTCCATCATCTCATTTTCAAATATTGCTTATGTCCAAATAAACCTAGTAGTAACTATCACAATTCATCATTTGATGACAGACATATAATTAATATATCGATAAATACATGGATAAAGTAGTTGAATCTTTTAGTACATTTTTTTTTTGGAGGGGGGGGGTATGTTTAGTACATAATTTTATGGGGGGGGGGGGTGAATTCTGCGTTCGCAACTGCATTTCCTGCAGATCTTTCACAGCCATTACTCAGCATGTGTACACAAACTACACATGGGGGAAGTGGGCCTCGTTGAATGTCATGTGATAAGCCCCGAAACACGTGACACATCATGCTGTCGAGGAGACGCCATTTTATGACCCATAACAATGCCTCCTCCATGTACATGCATGTATGATAATATGCTCGCGCTTTTTTAACTGGTAAGCTGCCGATGGTGTGGGTTATACCAGGCTGGGCGTCACTAAAAACAGAAGGGGTGGGTGGGGGGGGGGGGGGGAAGGGGACATAGCAACTAATAATTTTTGTCAGTGAAACTAAAAAATGTTTTCAGCAAGACTTATTTTTGTACGTGTATGTACAGTATTAAGACGTAGATACAAAACGTACGTTTTTAAAAGTTTGTACATGTATTACCTATTCAACTAGTGACAATACTGTGACCTGCTGTTGTCTGCAATCAACTCTGTCAAACTCGTTCGGAGAATGATAAATCATCGTGTAAACTGATCGGACAATTTCTAAAATCAAGTTTACACATACATGACATAATATTACCCGTCTACCGCAATGTAAGATATATCAGATGGATTGGTTTTTAGGCTAGCTGCATACAACTATAGCTTTAGGCCGAACTATTTTCGTGTATTCTAATTATCATTACTTCCCCATTATCATCAATTTTTTCCCATAAAACCCTGGAAGCAATGCGCATGGCATATCGTCCCATTCTATTTTCGTTCCGGGATCGGACCATACACTGCATATCTGCCTGGTCAAACAGGAGATTTTTATTGTAACTGGACAACAGAATATTCGTATTCTTGACGCATGGGTACCAGCACCACTCGTTATGTAATAAAAAGTGATAGGCGTACGAAGGTTCGGCCTTCACTGTTTACTACTTAATAAACAAACCCAGCTCGTCTAACATACCAGTAAAGTAATGACGATAGAAGACAAAAAAAAAAAAATAAAAAATCCGAGGATCTACAGGTAACAAAAATATCGGACACACCGATTAAAAACGAGTAAAAAGAAAGTAATATTTTCACATATCCATCTATCTTCTGTAGTCAGACATTGTTAGACAGACAGGCCTATAGTATACATGTAGTTACAGATATCTGAATATATATGGGCGTGATTTTGCCAGGGTACTGTCGTCTCTTGCCCGAATATCAACTCTTTGAAATTCAGTGGGCAAAGCTACAGAGCAAAACGAGAGAGAGAGAGAGAAAAAAAAAATCTCGCTATATGAGATAATGGTCCACAGCTGCCTAGCCCCCCCCCCCCCCACCCCACTCACCGCCCACCCATACGCCCATACAGATATAGATGGCTTCGGTATCTCCAATTACTATTTTCAGCGGGAAAGCGTCTGTCTTTAGAGACTAATGAAAATTTGATGCCATCATAATTATCCGGGTCAAATTTTATGCAGATTTCTCGGAGATGTCATAGCAATTAGATGTAACTTGAACAATTTTCTGGAATTTCCCATCGTAATGGGGGAGCAGCTGCCAGTTCACTATGTTAACTAGATTCAACATCTTGATTGCATGGGGATTCACGATGGACTTATTATTTTCATGTACGTCATACAAAATGTATTGAATTCTGTATGGTTTTATTATTTTAAAAAATCTAATCTAGCTACCCGTTTAAACGTCTGACCTAGATATAAATTTCTGAACTTAAACATGATGAGAAGCTTTCTTTACCACGTTTCCTTCAACAACAGTGAACATGGTGATTACCCCCCCCCCAAAAAAAAAAAAATAAAAGCAGGTATCCAGCAACTGTTGAATAACTCATGCAACTGTAAAAAAAAAAAATATATTATATATATATATATATTAATGTACATGCATCTACTTAGTATTCGAAATTGGAATTTTAAAAATCATTTAATGCAGATTTCCGCGTGAAATTAAAATGATGGTTGAAGACAGCAGCCTATCGCTGCCACGTTTTTTTTTTTAGTTCTGCTAACTGATTGATCCTTAGTTTAACTTGAAAGTAGAGAGATTGCTGTTTTTCTGAACACTCGAATGATTTTTATTTGGTTTGAGCCCAGCAAATGCTATTACCCCCATATCATTTGTCATCTCTTATCATTATTACGTAATGTTATACCTTTATGTCAATAAAATAAGATATGGAATGACCAAGGATGTTCTTGTCATGAATTCCAGGACCTGCGTTACGGGGTACATTTGCCAAACATGTCCCCTTCCCAAAAATGTTGACGTTTCCAAAATCTTCATTATAATACACAATCATACACAATCAACATTTTAGAATATTTTCTATACATTTTTTTTCCAAAATGATATTCGACCATTAATACTGTACTCGAATAATATTTTCACATGTTTTAGCATCCTTAATCCTGTTAAAAGTGGTCATCGGAGGCTGAGAAAGGCCAGGAGAAAAGGGATCCTATGGTCATCTATTGTAAGCCTACTTTATACGACGCAGCCATGTGAATACCACGTCAACGGCTGCGTGACTTTTGGGTCAGTTCTGTTTATGCAAATCTTTCATCACTTCTTCACATTGTCGTGATAAGTACGGAACAATAAAAACGTGACCAGCAACGAGGTCGGAGCGCATTGTCCGTGAGAATCCATCCATGTATACGATGTGCATAGTGCAAGATAAGGACCAATGCTTTATCTTTATTTGGACATCGATATGGTGCGCTGGAGTAAACAAAATCCGATTTTAATAATGCTAAAAAAATAAGGGGAATGTTCGCCTCTTGCATGCCTTTAATAAACAATTTTATGCTTTTACACTTTAAATATTTAAAAAAAAGTTGGGACTTGTTGGTAATAATAAAAAGGAATAATAATAATGATAATGATAATAATATAATAAACCATACACATTACATGTGCTTAGGAACAAAAGGAAAAGAAAAGCGAAGGGAAAATAAGTTAATGATTCAAAGGAAGACGTCCAAACTGAAACCTTGCCGTGTTATATTGCGAGCTCAAGCAAGGGTAAACATTTCGGGGGATGGGGGGGGGGGGGGGGGGGGGGGGGGGGGCGGGGGGTGGGTAAGGAAATGAGATGAAATGGATGTAGTAATATATCCACTGATGCAACATGCAGCCGCAAAGTGAGTTGCCCATCTAAGAATAATGCAAAGTTCTTCAGATTCTGTCATCTTTGTAACTTTCATAAATTTAATTCTTCTAATACCGTCTCAAACTTTGTAATACTAAAACTACAATTTGACAATGCATGATTCAACTTTTTCATCCAAAGCCAATATGTCTTCAATGATTAAGTAAGACCAGCTACTTTTGCCCATTCCTATTTTTGTCCTCAAAAGAGTAGCCCCCCATAACCGGTAAGAAAGTCCTGGTCCCAAGATTAAAATACCTCCTTTTATTTACATTAAAAACATTGATATACTTGATATCCCCCCCCCCCACCCGATTTATGAAAAAAAAAAAATTATTATTACATGTATTCACCTACCTCTGAGATCTCTTAATTAATGCCTGTTCTGTTCTCCTTGATGTTAAAAAGTTATTTATGTTGAAATCTAGTCGGGTTTCTTATACGTTATCAATATTTGAGCAACATCTAATTATGATATTATCACTGAATCTGCGAAGTGCCGACAATGGCACAAAAAGATGGGTAAACACCAGCATCTGCATTCTCCGAGTTAGCAGTGAACACCTTGTCCGAAACGACTGCCAACGAAATGTCGAAGAGTTTCAGAATGTGCGAGACAAGATGACGACACAGAGTTTACCAGCGATGACCGTGTTGTGCTAGCTGACAGTGTTCTTTGACCATGATGACATGTTTGACCCAAATATCGTGACTGCCGCGAGACTATACATGTGTGGCATGTATGCATGCGTGCGAGCGTGCAGTTTGGACAACCCAACGAGTCCGCGGACGAGTGTCGCAGCTGTACATGTCAGCGCACGATGTACGAAGTCTTCGTCTGCCTGTTGCACCCACCTGTGTCTGTGAGGGGGCGACCAAAGAATGATCATTGATTTTTCAGGTAAGCCCAGGTTCCTGATTGAGTCTCTGTAGGCTCAAACGGTGAGGAGATATTCGACTTGTTTAATTAATCAGTGATGGAATAATTCGCATTTAGCCAGATGTTATTAGCAGGTACTTCAGAACTATCATGATTTTAGTCTTAATTTGAGTATTGATTCAGTTGATCCAGAAAATACCATTTTATCGAAAATGTCGTACAGCCTATGTACCTCCTTGGTTTTACCAGGGAAGTGGTTTTGCAAACAGGGCCTATAGAATTAGAACATAGTCCTGTGATGAGCTGCCAAACCATACATCTGTTCAATAGACTTTTACAGAGGATTATCGTCGCCTAGTCTAAAGAGCAAAGACCTTTGTTGTGAGTAAGGAGTCGTTACGAGCACCGCAATTAGGAAATATATTCAAAACCATGATGAAATATACCACGAGAATCCCATCCCCATAACTTACATATACAACAAAATACTCACTTTTCCTGATTAAAACGAATGCTTCTGAAAAAAAGTTAGCTCGTTAGACACAATCGATGAGTATGCGAGGAAGAATAATAACTACAGTCTTCGCACTAACCAAGGCCTCATTACGTAACGAAGGGTTGCATAAAATAGGCCAGCAGTCGAGTCCATTCTAATGAGGGAAGTTTCTTACATATCTGCGTGAGGAAACAAGCAAGACAAAAATAATTTCGTGCCTCAGACGTAGATCCGAATCCAAATACAGTGGAAACTCGGTATAAAGAGGTCTGGGGAGCGTTTCATCAAGCATTTTGTCGGTGATTTTTACTGACAAATTTGGTCTCAGCCAATCAGATGCAAGGATTTCAGTAGCTTATAACACTTGTCGGAAAAAATATCCGACAAATCCTTTCATGAAACGCTCCCCTGATATAACAATATTCCTGATATAACGAGGTAATGCTCCGGTCCCGACTCTTTATATTCTATCGTGTTGTTTTTAACCTGATATAACGATATTCCTGCTATAACAAGGTAATTTTGTTGGTCGCAAGGACCTTGTTATACTGAGTTTCCACTGTATCCGAAAGCTACCTGCTGAATAGCATCCGTTGGAACAAACATGAAACCATGCAACATAATCAAAACGCTCTTCCTGTGTTGTTGTGTTGTTGTTGTTTTTTTTTTGTTTTTTTTTGTTTGTTGCTTTGTTATTTTTTTAGTGATTGATATTCCGCTTTGATAATCTGTAACCCATTTTGAATCTTCATTTGTATTTCTGTGCTGATGATAATCCAAAATTGCGGATTTTAGTTCAATAAATTGCTTTGAATTTAATTTAATCTCTTTGTATATACAGCATCTTCAAATCACGACCCCCTATCTCTCTCTCTCTTTCTCTCTGCCTGTCATTCTATTTCCCTCTACCCCTCTCTTTCTCTCTAAACGAAATGTAAAGTGGTTTTAACGAATGTTGTCTGCACCCCTTCTAGAGCACTTGCCCCTCCCCCCCCCCCCCCCCACCTACCATGAATTTGTTATGGAAATAGAAGACATGAAACAGATGAAGAGAGATGAATTTCTTGCTGTGCAACTTGTTCGTCCAAATTGAGCAGATAACAGGCAGAGAGGGCGCCAAATCAAATCGCGAATTGTCTGTATTGGATATCTCTCCAAACCAGACAGGGTAAAAAAAATAAAAATAAATAAATAAATCATACACGCACACAAAAACCCTTTTCCCTCCATCTATCTTCTGTAGTTCGTGTGACACTCTTTGTAATTACATTATATTTATTCTTTATCTTGATCATTATTATCATTACAGATTATTGAAGGAAAAAAAGGATTTATCTTGATCATCATTATCATTTCAGATTATTGAAGGAAAAAAAGGATAGGAACACTACATTAATTTTGTTATTGGCCCAGATTTTATTAAAGGAGGGAGTTCTTTATATGGCCATTACTAATCATTTTAATCAAAGTATGTTCGTTAAATAGAGATTAATTAACTTTAGCATACACTTCTCCCTTAAAACTTTTGTCTCTTTCAAACTTTTTACCAATCTTTGCAATATCAGAAGGAGCATCGCCAGATAGTATTGTGAAGGGGCCTGGAGGGAGAGAAGTGTTCGTAAAAGATCACCGAATCTTCGCAAAGATTTTGAAACAAGCGTAAATGACTTCGATTTTTCCGAATTTAAACGACCGTAAATCTTCGTTTTTTTAATCGAAAATCGTTTCTTCAAAATCTTTGTGTTGGCACTTGAAGTGGTAATGCATATTAAAAGTCATCAAATTTCCGGTTCCGGTTAATATTCATTTTCAATCATTATTCATTGTTGCCATTTTCCCTATGATAATCTCTACGTTTTGCCTTTCCTCTATTTCGACAATTATTACATCAGGCCAGTCCTTGAGTGTCACAACAAATTCCTCCCATTTCTCATGTTTGTCTTCTGCTTACACCTGTAAACTTGTTACGAACGATTCGGACCGCCAAAAATTGAAGCTCCACGCGACAGCTCGATATTTGAGCTTTCTGCTATTGATTACGCGATATCACTCGAAAAAACAAACAAACACACAAATAAAATTCAAAGAATTTTTCAAAACACAATCATAAAAAAGAAGGCCATTGAGCGCAGGTTCAGGTGAAGTAACACCTGAAACAAATGTTGATCTTTCATGTTTTCCAATATATTCCAGGACAAGTGAAGTTTTGCTTTCGATTCATCCACGATCAAACGTATTTCATGATGTTGTTGGAAAACCGAGAAATTGGGTGTTCGATTACACTGAACAGCACTCAAATTCAATGAATATCCGCGGGATACAAGCTTCACCTTTTGAAGTGTGTTTTTCTACCAGACGAACGAACACTTCTTGAGATCTGAAGACTTTACTGGAGAAGAGAAAATGAGAAAATAAAGGGTTGAAATAGAGAGTGGACTCGACGTTTTCTTTTTATCTTTCTCCATCTTAATTTTGTAAATGGATCCCCTGTTTATTTCGCGTTAGCTGAAAAGTCGACAAATGGGTCAAATTTAGCGCGGGGTATTTTTTGTGGGGGACACTAGTGAGAAGCTTTGGAGCCATATATCCACAGCTAGTCCTCGGGGCAAGTTGAAATTTGAACAGACTTAATGCGTACTCATTTCGTTTTGAGGGTTTCTTTTTCCTACAAACATTCGATCAATATGCCTCTAAAGTATATATTTTTTTTGTATCTATTTTCCCTTTTTTCATTTTGTATTTCTTTGGTAATCATCTCATCCTCGAAGAATTCGAAGAAATACTAGGCAACTCCTTGACATTGGTATCTTTTAACGGCTCGACAAAGACAAGGTTGCATAATGAAAGTAGCAAGGCTCCTCTCCTCTGCTCATAACATCCGGGCGTTTTATCGAAGTGCCCTTCAAAATCTAAATATTTATATTGCAGATTCGTTTTCAGAAACATATGTGTATATATATACTAGTATTCAAAAGGTTCATATACTGATCTATAAGAGCATTCGCTTGAGCTTTAAGCCCCCCCCCCCCCATCACCTTCCCCGCGAACCAAAGGGGGGGGGGGGGAGAGAAAAGAAAGAGAGAGAGAGAGAGAGAGAGAGAGAGAGAGGAAGGCAACTTATAAACGGGATGATGGGATGATAGGGCCACTGCCTCACTCGATGGCCCTTTTTCTCTCGCATTTCATTCATGTAAAGCCCGGGGCTCCACCACCCCCTCCCCCTCAATGGCTGAACACAAAGCTACGCCACTGCTCGCATAAGTTTCACCATCATACAGTATCTTCCTGTCCGAGGCTCGGACACATCAGTCAAGATCAGCTACAGGTCAATGGTACATCAACCGATATCGGACGCTAATGCATGGCAAATGTCCAGGGACTATGGTTTTCCAGGAATAGTCCAGGGATGAAACAGAATATACAGATAAAAAACACACACAATGTTTTACTGCTAATGTGATACGACCCTTGGCTATCCACTGCCGATGAATAGAACACCAAGAAGCAATTAGTATGATGTACTGTGCGTCATTGTCTCGGCTTGGATACCATGACGTGTTGGTCGCTGTTATCAAGAAGCTCCTTGCTGAAATCTTGCAAGTTGCTTTTGTGGGCGAGCCCTTTGTATTTTTTTTATATCTTACTTGAGCTACCCTCTCCATTTCATTCCTTCTGAAATGACAGACTCTCAACATCATCGATGAAAGCTTTGCAAATCTTTGCCATTGACACATGTCAAGAGCTCCGAGCTTTCAGAAGCTGCTAATTACCCATGGTCGCGTTACAGAGTATGTATAAGAACCCACAGCTTTAACTCATGCTATTGCTACGCGATTAAGAAGGAAATAAAATAAAGACATTGGCAGATCCAAGATGGATTGGAAACCCTAAAAATTCTGCCGCCAAAAAGAAAGAAAGGAAAAAAAAAAATCCAGACATTTTCAGATGCGTGCTTTAGTCAATATACTGCTCTGAAAAGCAAGACAAAAAGAAGGACTAACAATGATATTAAAGTGTCCTGAAAAAAAAAAAAAAATATATTTGTATACTGCTAGAAGTATGAAATTAACCTCAAAGAACTTTATCTGAAATTCTATAGGTCAACGGTTTAGGAGTATGAAGGAAATAAGGGATAACATGAAGGTGCTCGCGCGGAACCGAACCTCCGAGTTGGGTTCCGCGCGAGCCCTTAACTTGGCGAGTGCGTACGGGTACGTTGAGTAGTCTACTCACGAGTCGCTTTTATGCTTATATAGAGATAATAGTTAAACTTGTAATATCTCTTTATAGAAGTGATATTCGAAGCCCATATTTGGAATATAGTAGAATGACATGGAACCTCTAACATACAGAGTAAAACATTTTTTTATGATTGGTACCCTTTAAAGGGTCCCACGTTTTCAAAAAAAAAAAAAAAAATAAAGTTCACTTTTTCCGTATACAGAAAGAAGAACTGTAGCTGGTCACGATGGAGGGGATAGGGGAAGAGATTATATGGATTACGTCATGTCAGTGGTAGACACTGATGAATGCATAAGTGAAATAATTGACTTGTTTTTCGTCTCGTTTTATGTAAGGCCGGTACAAGAAACTTCTGTATTTCACGAGAAAGCAAACCATTATCTTTGAGAGCGAATCAAATTAAGCCGATATAAAAAGGATTCTGCGTTTTCTTTAATGTACTGTATTTTTTTTAGTTCACCTACTTTTCCGTTTCGTTTTCCATCGATTATTTGCCTTACAGTATACTTCCACGTTTCTCGTAATTTGTTTTTCTTGCATGTATATAATTCTTCTCTTTTCCTAGAGATTTATTGCATGTGCTGAGGATATACACTGGGCCGAAAATAGAAACAACCCGGAGGGTTACTCTGACCAAGTAAAAAAACAGAGAGAGAGAGAGAGAGAGAGAGAGAGAGAGAGAAGGAGTTTCCCCAAAAGATTCAGGCGGATATACGTGTCCTCAAAGCACAAGTGGTATTAAGCATGGAAGCGAGGGGGTGGGGAAGTAGGGAAAGTGGGGCAGAGGCTGAAGCTTGATCATTATGATAATGACCAAGAACCAATTTGCCAAACAGAGCGACATAGGAAACAGGTAACGCAGAACGAGTTGTGTCAGACCAAACGACAATCATTTTGCTTGAATTTTTTTATTAAAAAAACCCCAAAAAACTCTTCCAAACATTTCATGATACATCTTTGCACATTTGAACAAGTGAAGAAGCACATCTTATAACAAGAAAAAAAAGATGTGTTGAATAATACTGCATGAGCCCAGAGGCTGAAAATGCATTATGCCGCCTTCACTAAAGAAATTTTGCACTGATTGAATGGGTAAACGAAAACCTGTAATCAGAAATGGTAGTCTGATACCCGTTTGACGAGACATGCGAGCGCAGACTCCCTAATCAGTTATAAGAATATGAAGAGATTGGAAAAATATTAAGAGGGAACAGCTAAAATGAGAAGGATAAGCGAAGGCACAACGTCAAGAAAATGGAACGTGTATAGATATGCCAGAGCAATGGGTTCAGGTAACAGGATACGGAGCTAAAACGCGAAAATGAGCGATAAAGAGAACTCAAGATAAAATGTTAAGAGAAGTTGACATGGTCAAAAATTGAAATGACTTTGAAGAGGAGATCATGTTGTTTAGAATTTATAGCATCACTTTTATTTAAACTATGTAAGCATTTACGACCCGTAAGCAGAAAAGTAGCGACGTATTATAATACATGTATCCAGAAACGTGCACGAGCATGGAGTTTGTCCTTATTTTTTTCTAAATATGATACTGCAAATCAAAAATTCGATAAAAATTATATTCTGATTAATCCATGTGGGATAGAACACATCACGTATAATTACAGTTGTTTTTGCTTAAACCAATAATCGTGAGCGTTTTTGAAAGTGGGGGGGGGGGGGGGTCGATTTGATTTCATTCTTTAATGACAATTTTTCGAACCTTTTTTCAGAGATTTTATGAAACGGTCTACTAAAAAAAAAAA
>CM046840.1:20527845-20577845 GCA_025618425.1 Heliocidaris tuberculata
AAAAATATTAACGTTGCCAATTTGAAGAACAAAAATGTGATCAAATTTAGCCTTTAAATAATTCCTGTCCTGAAAGGGTTAATACTCACTTGCAGTCTGGACTAAACTTGATGTTCGTCGATGATCGTACTCAACATTCCCTCGAACGCATCTGAAAGCAAATACATTTTAGGAGACATGTCTGAGGAAATCATGTGTACTTGTGCTATTTGACGAAAGGTAATTAGTATTTGTTTGAAGTGGTTTACTGATAAAATTGCATCGGGGCAAATGGCCAAATGGCAAAATCTTTTAAAGCGTAAAAAATACATAATGTACATGACAGTCATAAACTAGGTATACAATTATAACAGTTCTGGGCCCTGTACCATAAAAGTGGACTTAAAATCAGTTCTTAAAATCTATTGTTAAAATCTATTGTATCTCCATTCTTGCTACAATTGATTGTTATCCTACCATGAATTGTATCTTTTTATAACATAAAATCACCTGTAAATTACAAATGATTGTAATTCTTTATGTTATAGGACCCTGAGCTTATAATTATAAGTTATCATACAATATCCTGCCAAGTGCCAACAAATAGTATTTCATATATATTCATAATTGCACTATGGTTACAGTGTCTCCTTTTAGTGACACTTTTGCAACTTATCTTTTGATCCAAAATGCTAGGAAATAGACATTATACATGAGCAGAAAGAGAAAAATTCACTAAAAAAATTTGAGTCCATTTTTAATGCAGTACATTGTGCTGTTCACGAATAAGAACGATTTAATTATAACTAATCATTAAAGTTTCTAAATTGACAACGCAGTGTAAAATATATAATCACTATTTAATTTTTCTGTTGAATTTTGCAATTTTCATTCACATTGGTTCATTTCATAAAGATTTCTATTATTTAAAAACTATGTAAGAGTAAATTATTAATTTAGAGCATAAGAAAACTACGAACTGTTATAACAAATTAAGACTATGTGTTACTCACTTGTGTTCTTTCTCTTTGAACTCCTTCACACTCCAGACACGTACAGTCCTATCTGTTTATGAAAACATGATGCAAATTAATTAGAATCGGTGGGCAGATCATGTTACAAGCAATTGCATCATTTGCAATTTGAACATTGTTATTACAAACGCTAATCCTTGTAAACTACATTGTGATTCAATAAGCAACCATGTTATGATACATGCAAGTATAAAGAAATTGTGCTCTTGGGCTTTAGTTTACCGGTACTCGTTACTGATATAAAATACAATGTAATAAATCAAACGTTATTTCTAACATTCTCTCACTCCAAATTTTGAATATATGAAATTAAACATAATATTTCTTTAGCCTGGGCTGGGACGGATAACATACAGTGTAGATAGCAAACAACTTCATGGTACAGGCATTTTTTGACCTTGAAATCTTGTTCCCTTTGAAAACATAGCTCATGTACATGCATGTATTAGACAGGGATCCTGCAGAAATTTGATAACCAAATTCCACGACTTTCCATGACCCATTCTTGCCCTTTTTCATGACCAGATATGCAGCATTTTGGTATGGATTGCGGCATCCAAGCGGCGTACGAATACTAGTATGTACAGTTATGACACTACGTAAGAATAAGAAATACATACAAGTGATATTAATTCAGTTTCAGTTTCAGTTTTTATTTTTTCTCATTTCCAACAAAATAAATACAAAATCAATATACAAATATTGTGGGAATTAAACATTTGGAACAGAATGCATGCAATATAAAACATTAAAAGTGTATATTTCGAAGTAAATAGATAAATTAGTATTGCAATTATAAACTAAGGCAAATCATCTGTTTTGTTGGAAATGAAGAGGTCCACTGAGAAGCGGAGCTTGTAAATTGTGGACCCCTCAAATAACAGTAATTAGGAATTGTAAATTACATAATAAAAAATAAGAAGGGTAGTGGCCAACAGAGAGAAAGAAGAAAAAAAAAAAAAAAAAAAAAGTACCCCAAAAATGACAAACACAGTGTACCAAAATGATGAGGGAAGAGTGAAAGCGAGAAAGAGGAGAGAAAAGGGACAGAAATGGTCCGCAAGTGGACTAAATAAAGGTAGGCAATTGTAAGCAAACATAATGAAAATTGAGAGCGCAAAAACAACTAAGAGTAGGCGAGTGATGACGAAATCTTTTGAAGAATAAAACAATTTCTGTATAATCTTATGTAGAGGCGGTCTATATACCACAAATGGAGCTAAGTATTGTATGGAATCAGTAGGATAATTTTAAAATTTCTTTTGAATGCTGCGAGTGAAGGGGAATTTTTCAAATCGATATGCAAAGTATTCCAAAATTTAGGTCCTTCACAAAAATAAATGTATTTTGAGCGGAAAGTGTTCTCAAAAGAGGTAAATGAAATTCATCTGATTGTCTAGTGGGATATTTATGAATTGTACGATTTTTAAGAAACATATCATGAAACACACATGGTAGAGTACCACAATTGTATTTAAACATAAATTCACCAAGCTTATATAAGTAGAGATCTTTAATTTTTAAAATGTTCTGTTCAAAGAAAAGAGGATCCGTATGGGCGCGTATAGGGGCATTGCAGATAATACGGATAACTTTCTTTTGTAATAACAAAACTCTTTCCAGCAATGTTTGATGCGTGTTTCCCCAAACTAAAAGACCGTAATTTAAATATGGTAAAATAAGGGATGAATAAAGCATAAGCAAATTAAGATGATTGTGGTAGGTGTAATCTAAGTCTACTAATAATACCAATATTGCGAGAGATAGTTTTACAAATATTATCGATGTGCAATTTCCAGGAAAGTTTACTGTCGACTAAAACACCCAGGAATTTGGTAAGAGAGACTTGTTTTAGAGGGGTGTTGTCAAAAATAATATCAGTGGGTAATGAAACTAAAGAATTGCTGAATAAAATGTAATTCGTCTTCAAAAGATTTAGGGATAACTTGTTAGCTCTTATCCAGTCTAATATGTTCCGCAACTCTGTATTAATTACATCGACAAGAACATTTGGATCACTGTGAGAAAAAAATAAATTTGTATCATCGGCAAATAAAATGAATGACAGGGAGTTGGCTGATTTATGAAAATCATTTATATAAAGAATAAACAATAACAGACCTAACAGGCTCCCTTGTGGGACACCACAAGTAATATCTCTAAAATCAGATCCATGTTCATTTAAGAATACATATTGTTTTCTGTTAGAAAGGTACATTAGCTCCTGAACCACTCCAAGGCCTTTCCACGGACACCAATATGAGAAAGTTTATAAAGTAAAATTTCATGATTAATCGTGTCAAAGGCCTTGGAGAAGTCCAGGAATATACCTACAGTGTGAGATGAAGAGTCAATTGAATGGGCAACTTTCTCAACGAAAGACATTAGAGCATGAACAGTACTGTGTTTCTCCCTAAAACAAACTGGAAGTTAGAAAGAATATCATATCTCTTCAGAAAAGAAATCATTCGAGTGAAAATTATTTTTTCCAAAATTTCGGAAAAAGAAGAAAGTAATGAGATTGGACGATAGTTACCTATTTCCAGGTTGTCACCTTTTTTGAATAACGGAATAATTTTTGCCAGTTTCATAGAATTTGGGAATTTACCCTGCAACAATGAAAGATTAAAGATATGGACCATTGGATCTACAATAAAAGGAATCATGGCTTTTAATATAACATTATTAATTCCATCATAGCCAGAGCTTTTCTTATTCTGTAAATTGGAGACAATATTAATGATTTCTTGCCTATTCGTCGGGAGGAAAAAAAATAGAATTTGGATTGGAAGGGCCTAAAAAATCCGCATAATTTCTGTTAGATGGGGGAATGTTTTTTGCGAGATTATTGCCGATAGAGGAAAAGTAATTATTAAATATGTTGGCTATATCTTTAAAGTCTTCAACAATTTCATCGTTATACTTGATTCTATTAACTTCAGATCTTTTATTACCCAAGTTCATTGCTTGTTTGATAACTTTCCAAATATTTTGTGTATCATGTTTAAACATTTCTAAACGACTTATAAAGTATTTTCTCTTTTCTAGGCGAATAATTCGTGTCAATGTGTTTTTGTAAGATGTATACTTTGCTTTAGCTTTTTCAGTACCTTTTATTTTGTATTTATAAAAGAGGTTATTTTTCCGATTAATTGAGCGTAGAATAGACTTAGATATCCAAGGGAGTTTAGGTGTTTTCTTATAATTAGTTTTTATCTTTTGTTTAGGCATATTAATGTCCAACTGTTCGTTCAATAAGTTGGAAAAGGTTTCATATGAACTATTAACGTCTTCGTCGGTGTATACCCGCGACCAATCGGTATTTTCGAGGTCAATTCCAAGATGTGCCAAACTCTCGGCATTGACTTTACGCCTATAAGTTGAAGAACCATTGCTATAAATAGACTGACCCAGCGGATAGTGCATTGCAATAGGATAATGATCAGTTATGTCCGATAGAATAATATAAGAATCAGGATGTGGGATAACATTGGAAAAAATATTGTCAATTAAAGTAGCAGATGCATTTGCAACACGCGTTGGCTTAGAAATGAGTGGCAAGCAAGAGGCAGATAAAATTAATTCAAGGAATTCTTGAGAAACATTGTGATGTTCATGGTTCAGTAAGTCTATGTTAAAATCTCCCATCAGAAAAAAGTCTTTATTGTCAAGATTGACATTTCGTAATAAATTTGACAAATATTGAAGGAATTCTTGAGCATTTGAGCTGGGGGATCTATATATAACACCAGCAATGACATTTTTGTTACCAGGAACCGCAATTTAAATAAAAATGGATTCAACAATAGTATTACAAACAGAAATTTCATGCAAAATGGTGTAGTTAAGTGATTTAAGAATGTAGAAGGCAACTCCACCACCAACTCTATCTTGCCTATTTTTATTGATAAACTCATAATCACTGATATGGTAGGAGTGGTTTGAATCGTAAGTTAGCCAAGTTTCTGTGAGGCCAATCAAGGAAAAGGGTTTGAAAAAGGTTTATCAGCAAGTGAAAGAAGGTCATCAAAATGCCTATTCAAACTTCTTATATTCAAATGAAGTAAGGAAAATGTGTTATTATTAAAATCTTTTGATACATTAGAAAGTTGGTTAATAGTTATATAGTTAGTAATCCTACGTTGAGCTGGGTCATCAAAATCAAAATCGAATTCCAAGTTTTCAGATGAAAAGTTGATGCTATCCATAACAAGATTATCATAAGAATGAGCAGAAGTGTGAGATGCATCATCGGTATAGATAGGTCTATGTAAATCAAATAAATTGTCATCACTAAGCCTATGAAATGGCAGCGATTGCCTATCGTATGAGCTTGACATCATGGTTTAAAATGAATCTATCATCTTTGACATTCGGCGGAAAGGATAAAAACTGTACTAAAGAAGCATTGGCGCTATCAAGAAGATAAAATAGAAGACAGGGAAATGTACGGCATCCACATGCAGCAAGAAGAAAGAAAAATCGATGGAAATGGAAATGGAATACGAATATAAGACAAGTCATAACCAAAAACAAACATGATTGGAGGAAACACACACATGATGAGAGTGGAGAAAATAGATAAATACAAAGAATCTCTGTTGGCATACTGAACTTAAGGCAATCTAAAGGCTGTGATGTCATTGACAAGAGGCTATCAGCACTGAGCTAAAAAATAACAAAGATATTGAGGAATTTTTATAGGAGAGAGAGAGAGAAAGGAAGCTTAAATCATCGACTATACATGTACATTGTTACCAAATGAGGGATACAACCCCATTGCAACTGGGAGGGCAGGTGAAGAAAAAGTTAACAATCGAATATACATGTACATGTAAAAGGAGAATAAACTAGTGAGGCGTGTACGAATAACAATAAGGGGAGTATTCACTTCTACAAGAAAACAAGATTGAAATTAGCGTTTGCAATGAGCTAGGTCTAATAGTGGTATGAATAAAATCCAAATAACTATTATGTTTGAGAAAAAAAAAATACATGTAATTTAAACAGCCTTAGCAATGAATATTGAATGGACCTCTTTCGCGAGTCACACAGTGACAGACCATCACACCCTCCCGAGAAATGCTTTTCAAATTACATGGCCGGAATGCGAGCCACACCAGGCGCGGCCAGGTCAGACAAACATAGGCTTTCCCAACATAGCAACACCCAATGCAAGCAGTCCGCATCCCGATCATGCAATACAATGAGTTGGAACAAATGGCGCATGTGAACGAATGGTGTATGACAAAGAAAGAGGTGAGCACAAATTTGGATACAGGCACGAAAAAGGTCCACTGTACAGATTCATGATTTGGGAGTACAAGTGAGAGTTGAACACTATACATGTATGCAATACCAGAGACAAATACGTCGCTATCGATAAGCAGTGATGTAACAGGGAAAGAATGACATAATTACATAACCAATAATGTATGAGCCACAAGAATAGAAAAAGTAGGCCTATACATAATTTAGGACATCATAAAACAAGTGAATGAGTAAATTACGCAATGCGTAATAAATGTCCCCGCCGGAAGTGCAGATCTGTGGAAATTAACTAGCCTGAACCTTAAAACTTCAGTGAAAAACTTTAGTGAATAAAATAATAATGTTACTGCATGCAAAAGAAGAGAATACCAACAATGCATGTATACAACTGAAATATAAAAATGAAAACATTATGAACCTTCAGCCATTTTGAATAAATTTGCATAAATTTGCATGAATAATGAATTTCAAAATTCTGTGTAGAAGTTTGGAAGCCCCCACCCAGCCCTATCAGATAAAACAATCGGAATAAAAATCCGATGTGAAATAGAGGAGAAGTAGCATTTTTCGTCAATTTTGAATAAATTTGCATAAATTTGCATAATTAATGAATTTCAAAATTCTGTGTAGAAATTTGGAAGCCCCCACCCAGCCCTATCAGATAAAACAATCGGAATAAAAATCCGATGTGAAATAGAGAAGTAGCATTTTTCGTCAATTTTGAATAAATTTGCATAAATTTGCATAATTAATGAATTTCAAAATTCTGTGTAGAAGTTTGGAAGCCCCCAACCAGCCCTATCAGATAAAACAATCGGAATCAAAATCCGATGTGAAATAGAGGAGAAGTAGCATTTTTCGTCAATTTTGAATAAATTTGCATAAATTTGCATAATTAATGAATTTCAAAATTCTGTGTAGAAGTTTGGAAGCCCCCACCCAGCCCTATCAGATAAAACAATCGGAATCAAAATCCGATGTGAAATAGAGGAGAAGTAGCATTTTTCGTCGATTTTGAATAAATTTGCATAAATTTGCATAATTATTGAATTTCAAAATTCTGTGTAGAAGTTTGGAAGCCCCCACCCAGCCCTATCAGATAAAACAATCGGAATCAAAATCCAAGAATCGGAGAGTAGCATGAAATGAGCACACACGGACAGACGGACGGACGGACGGACGGACGACACACACACACACACAAACGCGTACCTTGCGGCATAATTAAATGAATCTTTTCAAAATTTGTCCGTAACCGATGATGTGTGTGTAGAAGCAACCCATAACCGATGACCCGTCTGAAATTTTACTATACAACCGACGACTTGTTAGTGTAACACTAACTGATGACCTACCCTATATGCAAAGCAAGTAATTTGGTCTAACTGCGCAGGTCTGCCAACCGATGACGTCACGGTCGCTGTGGACGGTCCGAATGTAAAGTTCGCATATGTCACGAACGGGCGCACACACACACACACACACACACACGTACATGTGCACGCATATTAACCGATGACATCTTTTACAACCTAGAATTTGACCGCATAACCGATGACCTGTGTGTGTAGAATTCAACCGCATAACCGATGACCCGTCTGAAATTTTACTATACAACCGACGACTTGTTAGTGTAACACTAACTGATGACCTACCCCTATATGCAAAAGCATGTAATTTGGGTCTCACTGCGCAGGTCTGCAAACCGATGACGTCATCGGTTCGCTGTGTGTCATCGGTCCGAATGTAAAGTTCATGCATATGTCATCGCTTTAAATGGGCGCACATACACACACACACACACGCACACACACACACGCACACACGTACGGAGCCCGTTTCATAGTCCCCTCGCGAACTTCGTTCGGCGGGGACAATAAGCTAATGACATGGTGACAAAAAGTTTCTCAAAAAAGAAATTATGAAAAAGGTTTTCTTTTTCTTTTCTCTTTTTTTTTTTAAATCAAAGATCTGCATGGGGCTATTCTTTTCATTGCAGAAAACTATACAACGAATATGGAGAATATGTGCAAAATAGGAAATATACAATTCAGTCGTGGCAAATGCATCAATTTCATTGAAAAATGCATTACTAGAATAAGAATATTAAAAAATCAAAATTTCGACCAACACAATCATGACAGTAGAAGAACCCAGTGCATAACAATATCAGAATATTTGTAGTCATAAAACGTACTCATTACAAGGTCGGAATTGCATGAAAGGTGAATCAATGACCAATCTGCATTAAGAGTAACAGTACAAAATTAAAGTGGCTAAAAATTAGCATCGTAAGGCAACCCCAAATTAGAGACTGTGAGCCGACGTTCGTTCATAGGACAAGTGAACAAGAACTATTTTGGTTTATTTTTGAAAAAAATCAAAGAAATGCATGGGGATATTCATTGCAGAAAAATACATAGATCCGAAGTTATAATGTAGTTGTTATCACATGTAAAGAACATGGGCAAAATGCGAAAATACATTTCAATCATGGCAAATGCATTAATTTCAATACGGAATGCGTTGCTTAGAATAAAAATTTCAGAATCAATATTACGACCAACACAATAGAAGAACCAGTGCACAATAACATCAGCGCATTAATGCTTGAATGCCCAATGTCAGTTCAAACTGGAAGGCTGCCACAGCCACACACGGCCCACCCCCATGAGATCAATTTCCATGACTTAGTCACTTTCCATGATTTTGGGAGATTTTTTTTTTTTTCATTTTCCATGACTTTCCAGATTTTTTCATGACCATGCGAACCCTGATTAAGAGATACAGAATAACTTTAAATACCTTCTGAGCAAGAAGCAAGGTATTTTCCATTGATACTGAAATCCAAATCCAGTACATCGTGACTGTGCTCCTTGAGTGAAGACGCCAAAAGAGGATGGGTGAAAGCCTTCTGAGAGGACTTCTTGTTGCCATGGTTTCCAGACTTGGTTTGTTTCTTGTTCACCGGGTTGGGTTTCTTCTCTTTGGGTTGCTTCTCACTTGTCTCTGACGAAAAGAATGCAAAAGGAGGACTAGACATACATGTACCAAAACATACAGTACTGGTCAAAAGTTTTGGTGCACCCTGGATTTTGTGTCAAGTTTTTACATAACTCTTTAATTCTCATTCATGTAATGACCTTCTCTAGGCTCACAAAGTATTTTTACAGGTTTTGATACTAGATAAAGATTTGATTAAATTGATTTGATTTGATTTATTTATTGCTCTTTATGATCTTTGTTTTCCTTCAAATATATTTTACAAACTGATTACAACATACAGTGTAATAAATAAATATTAATACATTATCATAAAGTAATTAGTAATTACATGTACATTGTATAGTTAATGTAAATGAATCACAAAGAAGGATTGTCTAAAGAAAGATAATCTACATATTTGTTTTGATACTTTCAGGTGAAATTTTCTTTCTGTGTTTTGATTTAAAAACTCTAACTGGCAAAAAGCAGCCTAACAAAGCATTCATGTGTTTTATCACACTTTTTGTCCAAAACTGATAGAAAACCGAGTCAAATACATTTAGAGATCTCCCACATGTCAGCTTGTTTGGTTACAGCCTTGTTAATATATTTACCATGTTCACATGATTACTTTCATTAGTAATAATTTCAAATATCCATCCAGTATTCTTGCAGCAAAGGTTCAAAGATGTCTCTTTGTCATTTCTTTTCAACTCGTCCCTTACAGACCATTTAGGGTTCACGTACAGAAACTAAGCTCACACCAAGGCTTTTATTTCATGTTTATTTCACATTATTTTTGTAACTACTTATCCTGTATATTTTTTTTTTATTTTTTTTTTTTATTGAAAAAGAACACAAGAATATAACATATTTACAATGATATCGTATGCATAAACTATTAAAAGACATAAAGCAACTTAAGACAAGACAAGACAAAACCCAAGACACGCCACAACACATGACAAGACAAGACATACGGACAAACAAGAGATACATGACATGACAATGCACAACACCACAGGTAACAATACAACACAACACAACAAAAATGTCTCTCTGAAGATAAGAACAGTAGAGACCCACCATAACCATGGTAACCGGGACCATAAAAAAGACTAATGCCCAATACACTGATGGCATAATAAACTGCAAATGAAAAGTGCTCAAGTTTCATCAATAATACATCTAAAATCTTTACAATCCCACAAAGGCAACGCTCTGTCTAGGGGCCGGTGGGGCTCTGCTGTAAACCCATTATTCACAAAAATAATAGAAGTAAATCAACATAACTTGTCACTGACAGTAAGTATCACGGCAAGAACTTATCCTGTATATTTATGTAGCTTGAATACACATATATTTTGGGGTTGTTACAGTGATGTTGTGCATGTGTGATACCTTGCAAAATGCAAGGTATTTGTGTAATTTACTCATGAATGGTAGATTTCAGCATGGCAGCCACATAGCCCAGATACTTAGCAAGCTCCTCTGTTATATCTTGTCAAACAGGGGCAGATGGACAATGGGTGAGATGAAATAATCTTGAAAATAATCTTGACAATATCATTTGACTACTTTGAGAAAGCAAGACAATTTTCAAAATTCAATAACTTATTATTGAAATGATAATTTAAAACCAAATTGCACCCCAAGAAAGTTACAATAATACTCAAGACTGCACTACGTAAATTTGACCTGAATTGAATGAGACGCTTTGGAGTTATTACGGTTTATTAACATAATTTTTATTCATGTAATGCCAAAAAATGGTTTTTCTCTACATCCACAGCATTTCGGGCAGCAAAGCTTGGTCAAGGGGCACTTTTGTGTTTTTTTCAGGGGCATGTTACACCCCTTCCCAATGAAAATTTTTGTCAGTTTTTATATTTTTGTAATGTACATACATGTACTACACCCATACCTCCTCCTTCTGACAAAATTTGGTCCATGGGCCGTAACGGGAAAAACTTACCCCAACTTTTAGGGGCCGACTGACAACCCATTCCAACAGAGAATTTTTGTGTTTTGGTAATGTGTATTATTATTATTCATTTGGCCATAAAAATCAGAAATTCACAAATATACAAAGTCAACATAATAAATACAATTATCTTAGAAATAATAGGGAATGAGAAGGAAATGAGAAGCAAGAAGAGAAAAGAAATAGTTACCTATGGGCCAGGGTTCGCAAAAGTGAAATGCTTCACTGTTGCCCAGAGGCATGCGAGCCCTCATACATGTAGGTAACCATGTAGAAAGATAGAAAGATATTGCACAATCCCAAGATAGTTATACAACTTCCTTCTGACAAAGTTTGGCGCATATATGTTAGATGGGTTGAAATCGACTCGAATTGGGGGCCCTTTGGGGGGGGGGCCTGGGGGCAAAACCCGGCAGCTTTGTTCAGGCTGACAAGCTTTTTGTGAATAACATGGATGCTATAACTGTAAGGGGTCAAATTTCATGTGTAAAATAGGGTGACTATTTCGGGACAGGCTCACAGTCTCTATATCGCTACTTTGGACAAATTCAATGTATGTTTGTTTTTCTTATCAAACAGAAAAGTATTTAAAATTGCATATTATTATGTCACTTTTCGTCACTTGTGCGTATCCAAAAAAGAACAATTAACTCTTTAATCGCCATAGATCAAAACCCTCGACTGCCACATCGTTTGCAACTATATCATACATATGCACTGTACGTGTGCCAAAAGTTGACTGTGGCAGTCTCACATTTGTTCCAATGGTCGATGAAAGCGAGAAGAGTTTTCAGTAAATCACACACTGTATCAGAAAATAACATAGAGTAAACAACTAAACATATAGTCATGATGTAACATGTAACCAAACCTTTAGCACATTTGTCATTGACTCATTGCCTAGACAAGCTCTTTACAGGTATGTGGGGAATAGACAATGGAGTAAAAACTCATTTCAAAATCAAGTGTGCACTGAAACTTTTGACCAGTACAGTATCCAGACATATCATTTTTGTTGTATCATGTATTTGCACGACGACCAGCTATGGATACATGTACATGTACATGTGGCCTGGGCACACGTGACAAGAGTGAATATACAATTTCAGACCTGCCAACCCTGAAACCCAAGAAACAGGGACAAATGACAAGGCAGAGGCTGAAAATAGGGATATTTCTGAGTTTCCAATACATTAACTACAGACAGATTTTTGCAAAAATAGGGACACAGTGGTAGAAGTGGCTCTTTCTTTTACCAAGAATTGGGACTGTCCCTATTAAATAGGGACAGTTGGCAGGTATGCAATTTGTGAATGTTGAGTGGATAATCAAATTCATATACTGCTTTTCAACTGTCCATCTTTCTTGAAAATGTCTAAGCAGAGTCTTATAAAGTTCTCCTTATTTTCTAAACTGGAAGAGAGGCATCTCTCTTTCACGGTTTTGCTTAATTTTGTTCAAGTGCAGCAAGCAACCTGATCAACATTATCACTAAAAACTGCACATTACATGCAAGGCTAGCATCAACAATATGAAACAATTAGCAGTTAAGCAAATGAGAGATTTCTGGGGGTTTTTTTGTGTGTTCTTTTTTTCTTGATTTTTTTTTTTTTTTTTTTTTTTAGTTTTCTCCACTTCATGTTTTATAAAACATATTGAAATCAGTTCAAATGAAGATTCTTTTAAATATTCACTTCTTCAGAAAACACTTAAAGATTGGAATTCTTTAACTGAAACGATAATAAACATTAAAGACCCCAAACTATTCGAAACTCAATTGCAACAGCATTATTGTTTTATTATTTATGCGCACATCCACCCCGACTCATTTTACACTGTACTCTGCAGGAGTGTTGAGCCGTATTTCTTCAGATTCAGATACAGATTCAGATTCAGAGTCAGATGAACTTTGCATGCAAAGTACATGTTACCCATATCAGACTCTGTGCTCCACATGGGAGGCATCAGGGTCTGACGTGTCGGACTATATCTTGCAATGCCCATTAACCTGGAGGATAAATGAAAGGCAGAGAGAAGCAAATAATGAAAAGGACATCAAGAAAATACATGCACTAATTTGTTGTGCTTTTAGTACAACATCCAGAGCATTTTGGGCAGCAAAGCTTGGTTTAGGGGCACTTTGGTGTTTTTTTTTTTCAGGGGCGTGTTACACCCCTTCCCGTTGGAAGTTTTTATATTTTTGTAATGTACACCCATAACTCTTCCTTCTGACAAAATTTGGTCCATGGGCCTTAAGGGGAAAAATTTGCCCCAAGTTTTAGGGGCGATCTGACAACCCATCCCGATGGAATATTTTGTCAGTTTTGGTGTTTTGGTAATGTATAGTCAATTAGTCATACACCTTAATTCTGACAAAGTTTGGCACATATGTTAGATGGGTTGAAATCGATCCGACTTTGAGGCCCCTTTTGGCATGTTTTGGGGCTCTGGGGGCCAAACCCGGCGGCTTCGTTCGAGCTGACAAGCTTTTTGTGAATGACGTGGATGGTCTTAACAACTTTAAAGGGATACTTTGGTAGGCCTGCATGGGCGATTTCCGATGAGAGAGGAAAATATACTCGGAGCTTCGTGTCACTTCGATACAAGGACTTCCATCGCACGTGCTAAAACATGTGATTCATAGTGGACCCACCTCTGAGATAAGACTGGCTTGTGTTTTAAATTTCGCGCGGTGACCTTAGTCCGACGGCCTCGCCACAACGGGCGTGCTATGTGTACAAGTAAACGAGCCTTTTGCAAATTCCGCACGATTTCATTTCCCCATGAGTTCTCATTAGACTGCCCCTTTAAGGGGCCAAATTTCATATGTAAAATGGGCTGACTATTTCGGGACAGGCTCCTGGCCTAAAAGAAACAAATGAAATAACTCCAAGGTTAGGAAAAGGAATAAGAAAGAGGTCTAAGCAAACATCAGATGTCTGTTTCAGGAACTTAATCCTTTAATCCCTCTTCACTTGGCCTTTTTTTTTGGGGGGGGGGGGGTGCACTGCATGCAGATAGCAAATTAAAAGATCTGACCCTGGTCACACAAATGCAAACCACAGTTGAAGCAAAGCTTACCTGAACGCTGAACAATGAACAATGGGCAAGAGATAGCTTGCATGAATCACGAATTTACTCTTGAAGTTGAAGAAAAGAACAAAGTTACAATCATAAACTTACATCATTCATAACGAGTGGGGCTAAAATGGATAAAAATATTCTACTCACCGGTTTCTTCTTCTTCTTCTGTCTTTCCCCTGCCTACACCGCAGACGATCATTAGAAGGAGGATTACAGCTCCAAGAGATAGTGTGATTACAACCACAGAAAAGGGTGCAGTGGCACCTTTCTCCATTATTTCTTGATCAGCCATTTTTTAGAATTCTTTTGCAGCGGAATAGTGATTTGGAATGAATGAAATCTCGCGGGCTCGGATTTTTGTACACGTCGCATATATCACAAAATCGCACATGTACTATACCGTACTTGCTAAACTGAGAAAGGATTTCGTTTACTAGGACGAATAAGGCACAAATAAACGGCTCATATCATAACATGATATTGGGTAATAATCAGTGGCGTACCCCGGATTTTTTAAAGGGGGGGGGGGGGGTGTCTTTTTACTCCAAAATTCTCTGACAAGCAAAAAAAAAAAAAAAAAAAAAAGGCTGAGCAGCATTTTGGCGTCAAAAATAAGCTTTTGCTTCATTTCTAAAAGGGGTGTTTTAACACCTAAAAAAAAAGGGGGGGGGGTGTTTGAACACTTCCCCTCGGTACGCGCATGGTACATGTACTAGTATGGAATAAATCCCACTATGCAGGATGCTGCCCTTTTTGCCCATTATGATTGCCCTAAGTAGAGAAATGTCGGCAAATGTTGGCTTTTGCCCCCCCCCCCCCTCTCTCTCTCTCTCTCTCTCTCTCACTAGGCTCACTCTCACTCTTTCTCTCAATCGAGAGACAGGATGCAGCATCTGTTATTTTATAGAAACCTACACAAAGTGATTAGTCTTAATTTACACTTTATTCAAATTTGAATAATTCATACTCTGGTTTAGTATATAACAAACGACAAAATAAGGGGGAGGGGGCTGTGACCCCAGACTTTTTCTAGCAAACACGTTTCATATGTACATTGTAGTAGAAAAGTATGCTCGACGGCATGCTTAGCCACCCCAGCAGCGATTTTTTTTTTTTTTTTTTTCTATCAGGACTTGCGCAAGTGCTGACAGATGCTGACAGAAACAAAAATAGCGTCCGGGACACGTACGGTACCGCTATATATATATATATGTCTGGATCCGGATGCGTGCAGTAGTTTACTACCGGAGATTTTGAACGGAGATTTCAGATTTTTCTGTGAGTTTTCTTACATTTCTTTCCTCACTTGAACCTTAAGAAAAGGACTGAAAAAATACACGAGGCACAGGATTTCGGATACCACCAATGTTTAGGGATTTTGTTGAAAATGTGAACCCATGTTTAGGGTTTTTTTTCGTAAAAAACGGGACCCATGTTTAGGGATTTCTTGTGAAAAAGCGACCCATTTTGGCGGCACATCCCCGCATAGCGTATTATGGAAGTACCCCCCGGGATTTCTGATGAATCAAGCAGATCTTCAACTGGATGAATATTTACATCCAAAAGGTATCTGCTTTTTATCATAAAAGAAGATAGGTAAGTAGAAATATTAATTCGTTGCAGAATTGTTGCAAGATCCATTTGGCGTTTCATATTTGAGATCGTTATCAGTCATTCTTGCAATGCTCTACACTGTAAAACGAGTTAGGTAAAATTTTACCCAATACTGGGTAAAGGGGAACATGCATGTTTGTTGGGTAAAATCTAAATCTTACCCCGTACAGGGTATATTTTTACCCTAAAAACATTGTAAACAGGTTCCCTTTTTACGCGATATTGGGTAAATTTCACCCAGCATTTTTAGATTAAAAAAAAAAGTTTCTGCTATGGGCCCCGTTGCATAAAACTTACCATTAATGGTAACTCTGCTATCAATGGTAACTACCATGGTAACATCACTCAACAGCCAATCAAAATCAAGGTTTCCATGGGAGTTTTCCGTTGATGGCAAAGTTACCGTTAATGGTAAGTTTTATGCAACGGGGCCATGGACTGCTTTTCATCTTACCGATGGCTCAATCCAGTGCGTAGAGTAATTTGATCAAGAATAAAAAACATCAGTAATTTGTTAACCTGAAGATTCACTACTATTTAAAAACAATATCTTAGTTTTGAATAACTCGTTAACATGTTTTTTTTATATCTTTTAATACACAAAATAAATTTTTCTACAATAAAAAAAATAGACTACACTGTAAAAAATTTGTTTAGTTTCTAAACACTTTTCTGTGACAGATTTAAAACACTGCGACGTGTTTATATATTGTACGGGTTTAAGAGCTAAACCCATGTGTTTAAGAGCTAAACACATGTGCCTATTTTTTCATCTTTCAGCACGCCTTAGGTGTTTACTAGATGAACATGTTTACCTTTTAAATGGTTCTAATGTATAGGCTAAACACCAAATGTTTACAAAATAATCATTTGGTGTTTACAGCTGTTTAAATACTAAACAGTGTGTGTGATTATGGTGTAAACATTTGGCGTTTAGCCTATACATTAGAACCATTTAAAAGGTAAGCATGTTTATCTAATAAACACCTAGGCGTGATGAAAATAAGCACAGCATGTGTTTAGCTCTTAACTTAGCTACAATATATAAACACGTGGTGTTTACACCATAATCACACACACTGTTTAGTATTTAAACAGGTGTAAACACTAAATAATTAAGGTGTAAACATTTGGTGTTTAGCCTATACATTGGAACCATTTAAAAGGTAAACATGTTTATCTAGTAAACACCTAAGGCGTGCTGAAAGATGAAAAAAAATAGGCACATGTGTTTAGCTCTTAAACACATGTGTTTAGCTCTTAAACCCGTACAATATATAAACACGTCGCAGTGTTTTAAATCTGTCACAGAAATAAACATGTCACATGTCGCATTTTTTTACAGTGTAGACAACGTAAGAAAAAAAAAACAAAAACTATTGGTGGCTGGGGATGATAGCGTGTAGCTGTAAAGGAATCCCCCCCCCAAAAAAATCGTTTATAGGGAGCGTAGCTTGTTAACCAATCGGGTCTTCGAAAATGGGGTTTATGTGCCCCCTTTCCCTTGATACATAAACGGTACTTTAATGCTCTGTGATAAACAGAATCAAGGCACATTATTCCCTCAAAAACATTCGTTACAATTTGACCTCGAAGGTTATAAGCCTGGCAGTCTGCTTAACCCCCCCCCCCCCCCGGCAAATAGACATCATTTAAAATGATTTTGGTTGCTTTTTCTCAATGAATCTCTTGTTGTTTTCACAGCATCGCTTTGGTGACCATTTTCATCATGTTCATGTGGCTAATTCTACTTCAGGGAGCAGGTACAGTATTGTAAAGAAATACATGAAGTGGTTATTATTCTTTTATGCTCAAATAGTAATCAGTTACTATTTAAGAATAATATTTTGATAGTAAGGAAATGATGAATAAAGACTGTAAGTCTATTTGTAACATTTTGAAGCTTTATTTTATTTCATAGTTTTATCTCTTTTGTTTCCTTGATGTGGGATAGGGTACAGATATTAGATAATACCACCAAGGAGAATACAACAAGCTTTCAAGGCTACACTGTAAAAAATAACTAAAACTGGCCCTTGAAATTACAAGTTATTGCCGTTATTTCAATTTTACAGTCTTTTTCCTGTAAAACAACAGCAAGTTGTTGGTTTACCGGAAATCAGCATACATTTACAATCAACCGACATAAAACACTGTTTAAAAACCATTTTCTCATATTTTAACAAGTTACCCTGTTAAATTACAAATCGTTTCCATGGTTCCGTTTTAATTTACATAGATTTTCCTGTTAGAAATTAAAGTTTCTACTATTTAACAACAAAAAACCGGAAATCTGTTATTTTACATGTACTGTGGAAAAACGGGCATTCCCGGCATCCTGACTGCCAGGAAATTTCCCGTGAAAAAACGGCAAATTTGTTTACAGTGTACGTTGATGAAAATTCGCAAGGGTATTGTTGACGATTTCCTTACGGATCGTATATAAAAATAGGTTTCTTCAAAATGAAATCATGCCAATGAAATATTTCAAAGCGGTCCTTCTTTTGTTGATTTCTTTCCAATCAATAAATGATTAATATTGTTGGTGTGTGTAGCCGTAATGAGAAAAAGGGTATGGCATGTAATTTAATTACGTTCCCCATCCTTTTAAACTTAGCCTTTGCAGCTGAGCAGCCGTGTCCCGTTACAATTAAGTGCCCATCAACGACGTTAGAAAGTGGCGAGAGTGTACAACTCATCTTGAAATACACAACTTCAGATATACCAAGTATATTCAATCTTCCTTCTGAGTTATCAAACGGATACTTCTGTTCAGTACCGGGTAAGATATGTAATATATTTTTGGTACAACTAATCTTTGTGATGAAAGCAAAGACTTTAAGAATACCCGCCATTTTGGATTGTAACTTTTTTTTTTGCTTGTCAGAATTGTTTGAGAATTGGAACCCCCTTAAAAAAAGGAAATATGTAGCCGCCCCTTAAAGGTACTACATGTAAACGGCATTACAAAAAAGGACTGAAAATATTCCAGATTACTTACTCTAAGTGGCTAGGCGTACATTGAATAAACAGTTTGTATATATAGGCATTATACGCACTGTCTTTGATACTTTATATAGTAGGACATAAATGACATAGATTACAGCCACAATGAATGAAAAGGCCTTCAATATTATCAATGTTCTCGCTCATCCTTGCCATTGCAATGCAGCGATTGCACTATAAAAACGACAGTCCGTAAGAGCATGGGCGAAAATCCTGGGGGGGGGGGGACAGGGGGACATGTCCCCCACATTTTGGAATAATTTTCAGACATTTCGGACAGGTACAAAAGTGAAATCATGTGGTGACACCCCCCCCCCCCCTAATTTCAAAATGGATTTGCGCCACTGAGTCAGAGTATAGGTATATGCTACACGAGCATACTGAATTCAATTTACTAATGCTTTTTCAATAATCAGCGCGTACACACTGAATGTTGCAAAACATGCAAAAGGAAACTAGATTATGATCATGGTCGCGGAGGTAATTTGCAATATACTTGGAGTCACTAATTGCACGGGTATAATATAACAACACATAAAAGGGACAAAGGATGTTACCTTGGTGAATAATCGAACACTAATCTGCTCTAAGTGCTTTGTACTCTGCTCAAAAGCTTTTTTGACAGGACGTACGTCATCTCTCTGAATCAAAGTCCTTCTTACAAGTTTCTTTCTAAAATGAAAGTCATGGATAAACTTGCTTTTTATCAAATCGAATAATTATTCACAACTTAATTTGATATATCCCTGCATAAGCTGCAATAAAACCACAAAAAGGACAAAGGATGGTACCTTGGTGAAATTAATAATCGAACACTGATCCACTCTAAGTGCTTTTTTAAAAATTGGATGTCCGTCATCTCCCTGAACATGCTGAATCAAAGTCGTTACAACAACTTTCCATCTAGAAATGAAAAATAAAATTGATTACCTGCAATAATGGATAAAGCTTGCTTTTAATTAAATCAAATATTCACAACTTTATTTCATAATATATCCTTTGCACAAGATACTCTGGGTTTTAAACGGGGCGGGGGACAAGAAGAGGGCAAGGGAACTATTTTTAGTGAGCGCGTTGTGTGATCCCCAGCGGCTTTGATTTCCTCTATATATTTTCCGTTTCCGCTGGCACTTCGAAACGTTTTTTTTTTTGTTGTTTTTTTTGCTTGTCAGAAAATTTTGTAAAGATTGAGCCCCCTCAAGAAATCCTGGATCCGCCACTGCATCGCGCTGATACAGAGCTCTCAGTGGTGTTGTTCATCTTTTTTGCCATAAAAACCGTGATGTTGCTATAGAAGGTTACACACAATATATCCGATAACAGGGGCGGATCCGGGGGGGGGGGGGATGAGGCAAGTGATTTTTTTTTTTTTTTGTGAGCGCGTTGTGTGGTCCCAAACGGCTTTGATTTCATTTATTTTCCGTTTCCGCTGGCACTTCGAAACGATCGACCCCTGGCAAAAAAGACCCCCCCCAAAAAAAAAAAAAAAAAAAAAAAAATGAACAAAAAGAAAGACACCCCGAAACGCTGAAGACCTTTTTTTTGCTTTTCAGAAAATTTTTGAGTAAAAAGACATGCCAAATACTTTTTACAGATTTTGTGGGGTATGGAATCCATTTTTATCGTTCTTTCCCCAATTTTAAGTCACGTTTTGGTACATGAGGTCAACTTAATGTCAACTTAATTATGTCAGAACAACTGAAAGAGTATTTATTACATTTAGAACGGATGAATTAATAATAATTCCCCAACCGCATTTCAGCCCCAGTCGGCTCCTGATCAAATAAGATGATTTGTGAAACTTTGTTTTTCTTCAAATTGAACTCATTTTGTTTGTCGGAATTTCAGCTTGTTCATCAAATCCCTGTGGGAATGGAGGTTCCTGTGAAGAAACGAGGAAGGGTTTCAACTGCACATGCTTGGATGGCTACCGAGGCGAAAGGTGTGAAGATGGTAAGTGAAAGAAATCCAGTTCGTGAGAGGCGAGGAAGAAAGCCCCACCCCTATATCACAACAAATTTTGAGTTAGCAAGAAAAAAACTGAATTCTTTTGTAAGTTCAAGAGACAGAATGTGTTCGTATTCATGTATTGCATAATGTATATGTTCATGCAGGGGCGAAGACAGCGGGGAGGGGGGGGGGGGAATGGGGGTATACATCCCCCAAATTTTCAGGTGGGGGGGATGGTGTATACAAACATCCCCCCGGATTTCACACCCCCCCAAAAAAAAAAAAAATGGTGGAAAATGTACATTTCTATAATATGTTGTAGATGAATATAACTTAATTATATTTATTAATATTATTCAAATTTATATATTCTTTATTTCAATATACATATCATTTAATTATGCACAATCTTGTAGATTATATGAATTTATTAATATTTATCTACTATTCTGTCGTTGCTTCTGATTTTCTCCAATATATTTTTACACTACTAGAAAGTGAAAACCATCTACTTCAAATTATACAACATGGGTGTTGATCTGGGAGTGATATGGAGGTATAATGACAATCTACCAAGGGCAAGCGTTAAAAAAAAATTGAAGTGGGGGGGGGGGGGGTTGGCCTGTGTTACCATCTCCCAATATATTTTGAGATGTTTTTTTAAAGCCATAATGCAGAAATATTATTTAGATTAAAAGTACATGTAATTATTCTCGATTTAAAGGGTTCTGTCGATAAATTTCCTTAATAATGCAATTTTGCAACACTCATGTTATTAGTAATACTAACAATTTTCAAAAGTGAAATGAAAATATATAGTCACAGGAATCGAATGTGGTTGGGAAAGAGGGAATACATCACCCCCAATATTTATCGAGGATGATGATGATGACCTGTGTCATCATCACTCAACTATACATATATAGAAGAATGATGAAATGACAATCATAACATGTAGACCCGGTCAGAAGCACCGCTCCGGGGGTCGCATGTGGGCACAGTGCCCCTACTTTTCCCTTTAATGTCAGATAAGTTATAAGTACCCCCATTTTTCTTTCGAATAAGTTCCCGTTCCATATTCTTATAAGTACCCATTATGATAATTACACCTCATCCCTCACCTTACCTTAGGGAAGTACTTCTATTTCAACAAGAGCATTTGTCCCTTTTATCCCTTTTAATCTAACGAGTCATTTTTCCTTTGTAATATGTAGGCACTGATTTAATTTTTCTACTTCACAAGAACAATTTTCCGTTCTTATAAATGCACCTTTTCACCTGTGATTAGTGCCCCTTTTCACCTCTGATAACTGCCTTTTCTCAGTACCCTTTCTACACATTAATTTATTTTTCTAATAAGTGTCCTTTTCCCCATGATAAGTACTAAGTTTCCCTTTGCCATAACATGTGCCCCTAATCCAAAGTGACTAAGAGCCAATATTCCTAAATGCTTGCTCACTATACGCTCGCTCGTATTAAAAGTACATGTATAGCTTATTAAATAATTTTCATTGTGAAATTTTGCAAATGAAACCCCATCAGAATTGTGTTTCCCCGTTTTTATATTACAATATAATTGCGACCTCACAAATTTTGAATATTGTTTGCTCACTCGCTTCGCTCGCTAGCTCAATATTTATTCAAATCATACTACAAAACTGCAAAGCATGATGCTAAAGTTGTATCTTGGACATGTAAAGGGATAACGATATACATGTTTACACACCCTCACCCCCACACTATATATATATATATATATATATATATATATATATAATGTGTGAGAAATTTGTTCTAATACTATAGCATCGGCAACTCTCGTGGGTAAATTTACATAATGTGAGAAATCAATTGAATTGAATGAGAGAAATAATTTGCGTAGCTAAATTCATTGTTCCTCCTTACTGACTTCCTTTTTTGTGGAAATAACTGCAGGGTCTCCCGGCGGAGACAGTTTTTGCAAACCCTGCAGTTATTTCCACAAAAAAGGAAGTCAGTAAGGAGGAACAATGAATTTAGCTACGCAAATTATTTCTCTCATTCAATTCAATTGATTTCTCACATTGTATATATATATATATATATATATATATATATATATATATATATGGCCCTTGAGGGAATTCATACACCCCAGGTATGAGGACCTGTCTACGCCAAAGTGTTCATGCATCATTGCAAGGGGCCGTTTAAAACTTTTGTCGAATGTATTAACGATTTTCTAGATCACTGTTGATAACCAGAAGGCATGGGTGTCGATCCTGGGGGGATGGGGGGGGGGGGGTATATATCCCCCCAAATTTTGAGGTTGGGGGGATGGCCTGTATTATCATCCCCCAATATTTTTGGTAAAATAAATAGCAATTATGATACATTAAGTTCAAACTAATAATTATCCAAACTCATTATGTTTGATCTTGAAATACCATCTTTAATGATTAGAAGTAAGGAAATAAGAAATGCCATAATTTCAATGCAAAAATATCGAAGAAAACTTGTTCGTTCGCATTGTTATTTTGTTGTATTTGCCGTGACTTTAGACAACATTCAGTCACACAGAAAACCATTTTGGGATGCTTTAAAATGCAAGTTTTATTGACAGATTTTTGAAAAAGGTCCCTGGTGTGGGAGGGGGATACCCCCCTACCAACACTCCCCCCCCCCCCCCCGCTCGGTCGCTTCGCTCCCTCGCCGTTCATCCCCCCAATCATGAACACGGATCGACACCCCTGCCAGAAGGAAATGTTTTGATGAAGTTGAGCCCTCTCTCGTATCATTGTTTTCTTTTTCTTTCTTTTTTTTTCAATTGGGGAAAGTGCCTCTGCCCCCTGTAGCTACGGCACTGATGACAATAAATTTTGGCTCAGTAGATTGGAAGTATGGGAGATGGAATTTTTGTTTGTTGTTGTTGTTTTGTTATTCTACTTCTGATAAAGCAATCAGGATCTGTAAGGTTATATGCCGCCATATACACTCAATAAGTGAAAAGAAGTTTGAATTTGAGTACGGTATAACACCTACTATACAAATGCCGACAGAAACAATGACTTTTGTGTTTGGCTCAATTCCTTTTTAGACGGTACATTTATCGATTCCTTGAGACTGGTCGGTGGAAGTGACAGTGAAGGAAGAATCGCTTTCACTGCTCGGTCTCGTCCTGTGGCGTACATGTTAATTCACCGGGTAAATTGGTCGAGAAAAGCATCGCAACTAGTCTGCCAGTATCTAGGATTCAAAGGTGAAACTATGCCTTGTTTACTAATCACTTTTGTCTGATAATCCATCCAAATTCATCGACGTAGTCTATTGTTCTAAAGTAGTAGAATTCTATTTGTACATCATCAGTTCGATTTGTAAGAGCAATCGTATGGATAGATAAAGTTGATCTGATTTTTCGAATGATAAAACTCACGAATACACAAAAACGCTTCATTGTCGATTAAACTAATAAAACAAATACAACAGAGCACACAAAATTTCATAAAAATCATAATTATTCAGACACTAATCACGTACACGTAAAATGTATGTTATTATTTGATTTTTTATTTTTCTTTCTAATTATCTATCAAAAGACGTATATGCGACAGTAGGTGGTGAACTCTTCGAGGTGTCGTCACTAGATACTTTGTCTGAGACTGTGACTGTGACTGTAAGATGTCCGCCCGACGTCAGTAATATCACTGACTGCTGGTATGATGATAATACAGTGAACCGAAGAACCGAGGGTTTAGGAGTTGTCTGTTGTACACGTGAGTAGTTCAGACCCAGGCATTTTTAATTGGGTCGTAATAGAATCAAATGGGTTCTGCACGCATTTAACTGGGACGAGTGATCCATAATATAGGTAAAAGGTTAACATGTCTTCCAAACCCAGAAATGCTTGCACTTCCCTAATTTTTAAAAGAAAAATCAGTATTGATTAAGTCCAACAAGTGTACTAAAACATTGCCTCTACTAAGAAGCAGTGAGATTTTTAAACACCTCATAATAATTGCAATTCTCTGATTCTTCTCCGACAGTAAATATGTGCAGCACTCCTCGAGGAATTCCCGTAGGTATTGAAAGCGGTGAGGTCCCCGACACAGCTATTACTGTCTCAAGTAACTTCTCTTTTCTTGTGAACAAAAAGAAAGCTCGTTTAAACGGTCCGTCTTCATGGGTCCCTGCTAACTCTGACGAAGATCCCTGGCTCCAGATCAAATTTGAGTCCACCTTTGTCATCACGGGCATCGTGACACAAGGCAGGGCAGATGCTTCTCAGTGGGTGACCTCCTACACGGTGTCATCCAGCCTAGACAGCGCATCGTGGACTTACTACCAAGATATTTACAGGAATACAGTCAAGGTGTAGCTGTCACTCGCTAAATATCATGATACTACACGAAGTGTCGTATAGGAGGCGGGGGGGGGGGGGGGGGGGGGGGGGGGGAATCCGAGTCAATGATGAGCCATGTATCTCGGCAATGAATTTGCTTGGGGTATTGTAGGACAACGGACGTCCCATAATTCCACCTCTTTTTAATTTATGAATAACTTATTTCGACCTATCATAAACGTAATAAACAATCATTCATTAGCTATGTTGTTACCATAAACCAAATGGTGAAAAAGAGAGAATTTGTTTACAAGGGGGAATTGTGTAATTATTATACATTGTCGAAACGTCCAAGTTATCTTCCCAAGCGTAGTATCAACTGACATATCGCTAATTATACGACCCAGTCCTAATGCACTTTCTCTTAAAGTCGGATTTGGATAAAGTAATGATAATGGAGATTAAGTCTCAGTTTTCCGAATGACGTCATTAAGTGGAATTATGTGCAATTGAAAGTTTGTCTGATGTGCTAAAATGGGAAATTGTAAAGATAAAGCTCTATACATTGTTCGAGGAGGTTTAGCACATTATGTAACAAGGAAAAAATGGAATAACAGACATTACATTTATTGGGTTAAGCAATAGATAAACGAAATAACAAATCCAAAACTTCAAACTGAACTCTCATCCTAATATCATTTTTAAATTGTTTAATTCTATTATCAGGTCTTTACAGGAAACTATGACAAAACAAGTTCTGTGGTACACTCTCTCTATAAGCCGGTGGTATGCCGTTTCTTTCGTATCCATCCCAAGACGATCCATTCGCACGCGGCGCTCAGGTTAGAGCTTACGGGATACGGACCACTCCATGACGTAATAGGTGGGTTAGGCCTCCTTGAATCCTCATGAGGAAATGAAGAATAGTAGTTAATAATATGACAATAGTCACATAAGTGTCTATAGAAGTGTATTAATCCAGTGGTTTAAATACTTGACTGGAGATGCGACGGTCATGGGATCGATCCACGGCCTTAAACAAGGAATTTTCTCTACATTGCTTCTCTCCACCCAGGTTCCACCCAATTTCGTACATTGACATAATTTTGTTTCTAACTTGTGCTGTATTTAGCGGCGATGAACCAGGAAGAAACTGGCTGCTCACATCCTATCCGAGGTGAAGGAATGGGGGTCGAAGATGGACGTATACCAAACTCTAGACTCACCTCCTCATCGATTTATGATCACCGATTCCCTGCATCAGCCGGAAGACTGAACGGTGGGGTTGAACTTGCAGCTTGGATTGCCAGGGATGATGACACAGATAAATGGGTGAAGGTAAGTCTACATTACATGACAAGGCTATAAGGGTTCCCTACAACCCCACTGAATATTATCTGTCGGCAGATTTTGAATTTTGAGCCATAATATTGATGGCTTTTCTTTTGACTTGTTGGAATTTTGTTTATAACATAACGAAAATCTGGTTCGACTAACTTCGACAGCCCCACCCCCGCCTTCTCAATGTATTGGAAAAATCCCACGATAACCTACATTCACATGCACACATGCTTATCAAGTAAGACAATCTACAAAATTCTTTTTACTGGTTATGTGTATTTTCCATGATGAATTCTTTATGTGCCACGCTAAGAGTGTTCCTGCGCCACATCGTATTTTGTGTTTAAAAAAAAAAAAAAAAAAAAAAATTGTGCCGATAGGTAGGTGTGGCCAACGAGCGACTGTGCCAATTTGACAATGATAAATGATTATTAACTATTAACTTTCTCAAATTTTTTTTAGCGTGGAATAGTTCAAAGGCATTCGTACCATATTCGTGCCATATGTCAACAACATCTCTATTTTCAATTTTCTTAATTTGCTAACCAGGATGAAACTGATAATTTGAAATACGCCGAGAATCTATGAGATTTCGAATATCTGGGTGGGTGTCAAACCCCTCACACATACACCCATATACACACATCTTCACATCCTAGCAGTGGCGTATCTACGGGGGGGCAGGGGGCATGTGCCCCGGGCGGCACTTGAAGGGGGCGCAAAAAAACGCAAAAGAGAGAAAGAAAAAGAGGAGAAAATGAAGAAGAATCATGATCATTAAGGATTAAATGCGCCCAATAGATAAAATGAACTAGAGATACATTTTGTTTTTTGTTGTGTTTTTTTTTCGAGGGGGGGGGGGGGGGAGGGTTGAAATACAAAAATTTTCTGACGCTTGATGGCTTTGCTCCCTCGCATAACTTGTACTCCAGAATATTGTAATTTGTGTAGTATCTTGTAGTATAGTATTTTGTAATCCAGTATAGGATATAGCTTATAGCGTTTACAAAGGGTTTGAAATTTGAAAAATAAATGCCATTCTTATTTCTTTGCTTGCTATCATGTAAGTTTCATCAGCCCAGTGGCGTAAATCCGTATCGAGGAGTGGGGGGGGGGGGGGGGGGTTGAAATAATTTGCCAACGTGATCTTGTTTGACAAACACAAGGCACGTTTTTCATTCAAAAAACACCCATAGGCATATACCCCTCCCATATCATTCACATTCAATCCAACACCCATCCACACCCACCATACACACACACACACACACACACCTCTAATCAACGTCTACAAACATCTAATTTTCTTCAAATGATGCGTCATTCTAGAAGAGTGAAGAAGAGTCTTGAACATGATGTATAAAATCAGATGAAATCTTTTATTTCAGACTTTGTTGCTTTAAAAATTTCTGTACATTCTCAGGGAAAAATCAAATACAATTATTATAATGACCATGATAATACCACTTTCCAGACAGAAGTTGAGACCGTGGAGAGTGAGAGAGAAACAGAGAGAGAGAGAGAGAGAGAGGGGGGGGGGGTGGAGAGGGGAGAAGCAGTCTCACCCCAACCTGATGAAAAGTGGTAAAGTTATTTTAGATATATTTTATAACAATGATATGTTTGAAATATAAGGATGAAAATAAAAACAATAATTTTATGAATAACATTATCAATAACAATTTAATATACCAAAATAATAGTAATATAACTATGAAAATGATGATGATGATGATGATAATAACAATTACTGTAATAAATAACAATAATCGTCCTCCTCATCATCATCATTATCATCTTCATCAGGATAATAGAAGAAGAAGAAGAAGAAGAAGAAGAAGAAGAAGAAGAAGAAGAAGAAGAAGAAGAAGAAGAAGAAGAAGAAAGAAAAAGAAGAAAAAAAGAAGAAGAAGAATAATAACAATTATCTAGTAACATATATTTTTTCATTTCTTTCGTGAAAAGTGTTGGGGGGGGGGATGATTGTACAGGCCATCCCCCATCCTCGAAAAGTGTGGGGGAGGGGGGATATATCCCCCCCATCCCCCCGGGATTTTAGCCAGTGCATCAGCCTCTTTAATGTGCCCCCAATATAGGCTAAAATGTATAAAATCGCATTTGCAAGGGTTCAGCATTCTAAAATGTCAGTTCACTCCGAAAACTAAAGTGTTAAATCACCATTTTATTTCTTTCAATGCCGAAAATTGCAGATTTTTAGGAATATATCGTCTTATTTAATCATTAAACAATAGTAAACAAATGAGGAACCAAAAAATTAATGGACAAAAATAGAAAGTGAAATGTAATTTTCAATAATTCCTATGCATAAAGTTGGGTAAAGTAATAATGTTTGGTATCATAAAAAATTGTAATAGATTTCCTGCAAGTTTTGTACACAATATTTTTAGAAATAATAGATGGTTAATGAAGTGCAGACATTTGAAAAGTAAGCATTGATCACATGTTGGTAAAATTTTGAAGAGAACTAAACCCCTTGGCACAGTAAGAGTTAAAGGGCCGAGGAGGGACCACTTTTTGAAAATGGTAGATTAACACTCTTAACGAATCTTTGGATTCCCCCCCCCCCCATTTTTTTTTTCATGTATGTAGCCGTATAAGAAGCGGATCATCGTATATAATTATCATTACTTCTTTACTTGATTGTAACGAGTGTGCTGTAAATTTTCACATTTCTTCTCCTAAATTTTCACACTTCTTCTCCTAATGGTTATGCCACACAGGCAAAAGCCGACATGTAGTGCTGTCAATAGAATCTTTTTGATATGGGCCATTATCCATTTTCTACGGAGCCCGGGAGGGGACATGCACGTATTTTGTATTTTACTAAGTCGTTCCCACCACTTATAAGTCGTTCCCACCACTTATAAGTCGTTCCCACCACTTATAAGTCGTTCCCACCACTTATAAGTCGTTTCCACCAGTTATAAGTCGTTCCCACCACTTATAAGTCGTTCCCACCAGTTATAAGTCGTTCCCACCGCTTATATGTCGTTCCCACATCTTATTTATAGTCGTACCCAGTCTATTCCATATCGCTCCCAGTAGTATAGTAAGCTAGCTGCTAACACAATCGGCGGCCGGCGATAACGGGGACAAGTCCCAGGACCTGGATGTAGGTACGGTAACTTAATTTGACTAATTTTATTGTGTCTAGACTAAATAAACCTTTATCCTATTCCTAGGGCCTAGACTAGAGCGATGGAGATTTAATTTAGAGTCATTATAGTCTATTGTACACACAGGCGTAGCCAGGATTTTTTTTTTTGGTTGTTGTTGTTGTAAAATAACCATTTCTGGTCTTCTTTATTTCTCTGCTTCTTCATATAGTATACATACATTTTTTTCTTCTTCATTTTTTTTACATTTCCATTTTTTTTTTTACATTTTCATTTTTTTTTACATTCCAGTCATTTGTTTCCATTTTTTTTTTACATTCCAGTCATTTGTTTCCATTTTTCTATAATTATATTCGGTTTTCTGGTTGAATTCTTTTCTATTTCTAGACGGTAAATAATCAAAAGTATTTTTGTGTATTCTTTTCAACTTCTTTCCAAAACATAGTAACTTCTTTACAAAGAAAAACCATGTGCATATAGTCACCTGTATATTTACAGGTATAACATAGATCATTGTCGTTAACCTTCCATTTAAACAAATTAGTTGGTATCGCCAAAATATTGTACATGAATTTAAAATTAAAATCGATTAACAAATTGTCCCTTATACCTTTTAACTTAAAATGCCAAACATCTGACCATACAGGTGTAAATTCGACTCCTAAAGTATTACGCCAAAATTCCTCAGCTCTAGACTCTTCAGTTTTTGTTTTGATTAACTCATAATATATTCTTTTCACTGATAACTGTCTTATTGGAATTGTCACATCAACCAATACTATATCGTTATATATAAAAGCTTTGGATTTAAAATACTTATACTTTTTGTGTTCTATATTCCCATCTGTATCTACCAAAATGTTTCTGAGTGATTGAATTGCCCTTCGAATACGTGCATATTGACTGAACCACCTTCCATCTTTAAAAAATATCTTCAGCTCTAACTCATTAACTGGTAGAAATCCTTTACCATCCATTAAATCTCCTACAAACAATATGTCAGAGTTTATCCAATTCCTATAGAATAGCATTTTTCCTTTATACACTACATATATTGTCAGAGAAAATAAAAGGAGGTGAGTACCTCATATCCAGTGGCGGCACCAGGATTTTTAAAGTGGGGGGGGGGGGGGGGCAAATGGGGGGCAAAAGAAAATGTTGGGGGGGGGGGCAAAGGGCGGACAAAAAAATTTTTGACACTTTTTGTTGTGAAAATGTACAGAATATTCGGCTATAAACCTACCCAGATATGAGGACATTTTGAGCATCTAGCTGAACTGCCCGATTATAAAGAGGTGTTAGTTATATATACTGCGAGCGAGCGAAGCGAGCGAGCAAAAATTTTGACATTTTTCGTAGTAAAAATGTACAGAAATTACATATTCGGCTATAAAACTACCCCAATATGCATGAGGACATTTGAGCATCTTGCTGCCCGATTATGAGGTGGTAGTTATTTATTGCGAACACTTTTTGTCGTGAAAATGTACAGAAATTATATTCGGCTATGAAACTACCCAGATATGAGGACATTTGAGCATCTTGCTGCCCGATAATAAGGTGGTAGTTATACATTGCGAACGGGCAAAAATTGTGAAACTTTTTGTGGTGAAAATGTACAGAAATGATTATTTGGCTATAAAACTACCCCAATATGAGGACATTTGATCATCTCGCGGCCTGATTATGTGGTGGGAGTTATAGGCCTGTATTGCGAGCGAGCGAAGCGAGCGAGCAAAAATTTTGACACTATTATAGTGGAAATGTACAGAAATTATTCGGCTATAAAACTACCCAAATATGAGGATATTTACTCGAGCTGAGCGAACGAATTTGCCCCATGCCCCCCCACCTTGATGCCGCCACTGCTTTCCAAGTTTCCGTTTTCTTTCTTTTTCCTTTTCTCCATTCCTTTTTCACTTTTTTCTTTCCTTTTCTTTTCTTTTTCATTTTCCACCCTTTTATTTTTTTTCACTCCGAAAATTATTGGGGGGGGGGGCAACTGGGGGGGCAAAGCTTCTGACTGGGGGGGGGGGGGCAAATGCCCCCCCCCCCCCCTTGGTGCCGCCACTGCTCATATCTATGCGTTTGCATGCAATATTAATTGAGCAGACTGGGCTATAATGATAATGAAATATTGAGGAACCTAAGGAGAAAGCTACGCTTGTGAGTTATAGGCTCCAAAGAGTAATAATATTTGTAATAGACTTTGAAAATAGTAAGAACGAGCAATGCATGATACAGCAATATGAGTATATAAATAAATATAAATAAAATTATTATGTTAGAGTAATCAAAATCGAAGAAATAGTATTGGATAGCTTTGTCACTTTCATTACAGCAATAATATAACAATTCACATTTTTAGGCTAAATAAACATTTTTAGGGTAAATAAACATTTCCTGTACGCCGTGGCAATTTCTGAAGCATATATTCCGAAGTGCTGACATGATTTTTTTATTCTCAATTTTTACCGATGGCTTATCGCAACACACTACATAAGAAAAGACATATAATACAGTAATCACGTATGCACCAACGTATAACAGGATTATGATGTCAGCATTTCGGCATAAATGAATAGAACATAAAACGTCAGAGCTTTCGCGCTTCGCGCGGGAGGAGGAGGGGGAACCTGCACCCACCCCCTGGGAGCACGTTTCGCGTTCTCATCACCAATTTCGCACGCTTCGCGTGCTCAAAATCACCCCACTAAAATGAAATCCTGGCTATGCGGTTGGATCCTTCACGTCTACCCCCCCCCCCCTAATGAAAAATCCTGGCTACGCCTGTGACCTTGAGGTCTTATTTATCACTGGGCTACGCTATATGGCTGTAATACGGTATGGCTATATGGACATGGCATCGCTCGAAAATGATCACGTCGTCACGGCCGCCTGTACGGTGTCCGGGCTCCGTAGTCTGAGCCCACTTCGAAAACTCAAGCGCTAATGTCAACAGCTGCTCTACGTAACGACCTAAGTGGTGGGAACGACATATAAAGTGGTGGGAACGACTTATAAGTGGTGGGAACGACTAAATAATAATAAAAAAAATTACCAGCATGTCCCCTCCCGGGCTCCGTAATTTTCGTATCACACTTCAAGTTTATAATGATTGTATGTGCCTTTTCTCCGAGTGGCAGGGGACGGGCCATTTTACTCGCCTACAGCGAGTTGCTGTGCCTCAGTAGCCATGGTTCATTGGTTCTCGCGGAATCGGGTAAAACATAGTTTAGGGCTGGCGTCCACTAGAGCGCCGACAACATTAGGAAGGGTTGCGGAAGCAAATTTTGTCATTTCGGCATTCGTTCCGCGTCAGACGCGGAAAAATTATGCAAATTATTGTTTCCTGAGACATTATTAAGAATGCCAACACATTGACTGCAGTCAGTCCTAGGAGCGTCCTAGGAATCATTCAGGAATGTCCCGAAATGCCGCGGAAAATGCTGATCGTGGCAGGACAGTGCGGACACATCTAGGATCACACCAGGAGTGGTAAAATTACGGACAAGGACAATCCTGAAACATTCTGCGTGGCTTCCGCTTGCCTTCGCGAAGCTTCCGGCACCGCGGAAGCTTTCAGGAGCGTTTCCGGAGAATGCGGAAGTGTTAAAGAAAGGCAGGATGTCCTGACGATGTCCGGACGACAATGCGGACAAGTTGCCGAAGGTGTCAGGAAGTTCATCTCCGCGTCCAAATTTTGGTCGAGACCAAAATTTGGACGCGGAAATTTTGCTCCCTCCTGAAGGTGCGGAAACGCTGGGAAGTGTTCAGGAATGGTGAAGACAGTGAACGGAGCCTTTCAAGAATATGCGGAGAGCTTGCTGAATGAATGCGGAATGACTAATCTTGCATTCCGCGTCTTGTCCGCGCCCTAGTGGACGCCTAGTCTTACCTGACTTGGCAGCAGCGTGTGTGCGTGTGTGTGATGTGTGTTCCGACTTCTGGGGTGTAGTGGCTCGTTACGGACAGGTGTCGTGGTCCGTCGCTGGGTGTTCGAAAGGGCTTTCCCCCCTTTTTTTCTGCATATCAATAATGGTCTATTCAAAACCGAAATGCTGACGTCATAATCCCGTTACATTGTTGATGTTTTATATGTCTTTTCCATGTAGCGCGTTGCACTAAGCCATCGGAAAATATTGAGTTTTAACGTCATATGAATCAATCTTCATTTCTAAAACAATAAGTACCGTCATTTTAGGTTTATTTTTCTTATGTTTTCCCCATTCATGTGTGAGCGAGGACTGCTGGTCAAGGTCTTTTCTGCCTTCTGCTCTTGACAACTTCAAGCCATATTAACCAATTATTAAGTAAAAAAGTGAAGCAGCAGCCGGAACTTCAGATCATTCTGATTCTGATGATGTGGTAGCTGTTTTGATTGGTTGAAAAAAAACCACCGTCAATTTTTTGTTCAATTACTGCTTTCGTTTTAAAATGTTACACCCCCCCCCCCCTTTCCCACACCTAGTCTTTAATCAAGGCGCCTTGTGCTGCTCTGTCGATCCCCTGGTCGGTCCTCGAAACGCGCGGAACAGTCCTTGATGCAGAAAGACGTCCCGCGCAATAATCAGAGGACTATTCCGCGCATTTCGAGGATTGACCATGGATTGACCAGGGGATCGGATCGACAGAGCAGCACAATGGCCGACATATGTTAGTTAAAGTTCTCATAATTTACAATTATCATATAGTATGTCGGTAAAAGAAATTGAAAAGATTTTTCTTCGTGCTATGTAGATTAAGCACATTAGATGATAAATTGAGAGAATTTCAATTCAAATTGCTCTATGATATTATTTTTGTGAACCATCATAATACAGGTTTCGATTTATATCAAGCGATAAATGTTCACTTTGCGGTAAAGATGAGGAAACCTATAGGCATATATTTTTGAATGTGAAATGGTAACAAAATTATGGGAACGGTGTAGTAACATCTTAGATCTTCCCATTCTCAAAGACATGATTTGGAAGGAAGTTCACATTGGATTAGACGAACCAACTGAAGATAGGCAAATAATTAATCATGTTGTTTTATTGATTACATATTTGATATATCTTAGTAAAGGAGAAAAAGAAGCCTCCAAGTATTGAAGAAATAAAGAAAAGCTGCTTAAAAGAAAGAAAGATTGCTACCGAACGGAATACATTGACACTATACATTATAAAAAATAGGAACATTTGAAAGTAACACACATCAGCATGAAACGAAAAATACATTGGATGGGGAGAGGGGTGGGGGGGGGGGGGCGGTCCGCCTGGTTTGCGATCGTGTGGGGTTGACCGCTCTCTGCAGCTATAGACTGCCCTCTTCTCTTTTATTCTTTCTGTTTGTCTGTTTTGCTTGTTTGTTTGTTTGTTGTTTGTTTGTTGGGGAGGGGGGGGGGGGCTATGATCTATAATATTCATTCAGTATAATTAATTTGAGAGCACTATGTACTGTGTGTTTAATTATATTATGTATTTTTGAAGGCTGTATAATTTTCTTTCATTATTCTGATTGGTATGTATATCAACTAAAAATGAAAATGTATGACTTTTCATTTGTACTGAATGAATACAATAAAGAATGCTACAAAACCAAAAAGCAAAAAAAAAACAACACAAAACAAAACAAAACAAAAAACCCCAAAAGAAACAATCGCCTTGATTAAAGGCTACATTGTATGAGGCATCCGATGTTGACAAATTGTGTAGAGACGTTTCCACATGAAATATATAGGTATGAGGTAGTCACCTTCTTTTATTTTCTCTGACAATATATTTCATGTTCGTTTGTACCATTTATCTTGTTTGTACCATATTGTTTGCACCATTCATAATATTGTGAAAACAATGAAAAATGTGAAATATGAAACAAGAAACTGAATCTGAAACATTTTTTTTTCTATATCATAAACCATTTCTATCTTCTCCGAATTTCTTCTCTTCTGAGTGGCTGTGCAGTATCAAACGGCGGGTATTTCTTTAAATATATAATGAAATCTGCATCAATTGAAATCAACGCTACTGAATTAACCTTATATGGGAATCTTTAATTTCCTATATCTTTCCTTCTATCTTCTCCACATCGGTAGGGCTAAATACTTTCAGGCAGTATTTGGTTGATTACAATGTATTCATACCTCTATTACCGCAATGATCCAGATTGATCTTGGAAAGGCCTCTTTCGTCACTGGTGTTATCGTGCAAGGTAGATACGGGCTGAATCAATGGGTAACATCTATCAGTATCTCCTTTTCTCTGGACGACTTGTCATGGACTTATGCATTCGAGCCACAGTGTGGTGTGCGAAAAGTAAGTTGATTCTAAGATAAATTTCGGGTCATGTTTTGTTTTGAGAATACTGAAACAGCCATCTTGCCAGAATATCTTGTTCACACAGCACACGATAGTCCATATATGTGATTTTGACTTTGATTGGTTGGCCAAATATTATGGCACTGGTATTGTTTACAATGATTTTTTTGCAGATCTCATTGCCGAAGTAATTTCATATCATTAAAGGGGAATCCAACCTTAGTAATAAGATCATTTGTGTGAAAGCAGAAAGATAAGGAAAAACAATATATGGTGGAAGTTCGAAAGAAATCGGACAAGGAATAAGAACGTAATTTTTTATGGATGTTTGAAAAATAAGATCTCGAAATCTATGCGAATCTCATATTGGAAATTTGGTGAGTCGATTGTGACATATTGACATACTGGCGGTCAATTCCCCGTTTGTACTACACTAAATATCATTAATTTGCGGTTTTCTCCTAAACGCCTTTTCCCTCGGGGCAGTACTATATTGGGAAATAGCAGAATGTCATAGGTTCTCATTAAAGAAAAAGATCCTACTGAGTAATACATGTACATGATGAAAAAAGAATACATTTTAGTCATTTTGTGTGTTGGAGCAAAAGGGGGAGTAGTCCGCCACTACATCACAGTGACCGTATCGATTCGGGCAATTTGAAATTCCCATAATGATTACAGCTTTCCAGAATTCATAACTTTCCTATTGCTTGTCCGATTTAGTTCAAACTTTCACCAATCTGCTTCTCTGATTTTTCCACTTTCTTTCAAGTTGCCATTAAGGTTGGATTTCCCTTTAAAGAGACCCCACCCCGATTCACACAACGCTACCAGGCACTTAACAACTCACACATACACACGTAAACACACCAATGCCTATAATCAAAGGCTTTCAGGATCCGACTACAATGAAAATAATCCAGTTATCACGATTATGGATACACATTGTTGCACCAACTGTGGATGCCACTGAAAAGGTGTCTAATTTTGTTTCTTCACTCCGCTTTCTCGCCATTGAAAAAAAATAAATCTCGGAAAGGTAATATTGAGGAAACAGACATCCCTCTCCCGAGAAATTGTGCCTCTAAGCACATACAATGTTTACCCCTTTATATGAAATCATAATGAATGCTTAAAGAGAAGGTCGAGTTCTGGGAAAGGTGAAAAATAATTTGTGAGCTTTCTCATTCCGTTCATGTCAGTTTGGAAGAACATCATAGTAAAAATGTCTCCTGAAAAAGATTGCTCTTCGAATGCCCTGGTATTTGAAATTTGACGAGAAATAGATGAAGTGTTCAGGCCGAACATTCATGCCACATGTGTGTGCAGTCCCATATACCCATTTCTGTGTGCACTGCATGTGCTTTTCAGCGAGATTGGGTCAATTTTTTATAATTCTGATGGTTCCAAAGTCTCATAGTATACACCAATACGTATGTAGACGTGATCAACCATTCCATATTACTTTGAGACAGTTTCTTTCACAATGTATTTGCATGACCAGAACTCAACTTTATCTTTAATGTTTGAAATTATCATTTCTTCCTAAGCGTGGAACACGAATCATGCATGAACATATGGTATACAGTAAATAATCTGATAAAGAGAAGAAGGAAAGAAGATGAGAAAAACTAAACAGAATATTTTTCTTTCTTTGTATTTGTATGTGTAATTGTATTGTATTTCCTTGTATTTTCTTGTACAGCTGTATTTACATTTTCATTGTAATGCTGGTGGAAAGCAAATTTCCAAGTTTGTGGACAGAATAAATTACTATCAAATTGAGTATCAATTATCAATTATCAATTAATGATCTACAGATCTACGCTGCAAACTACGATCATACCACTCCAGAGACCATACTATTCCCTCAACCAATCAGAGCTCGATACGTCAGAATACATCCGCTCACGTGGATTTTGCATCAGGCGATGAGATATGAAGTTCTCGGGATACCTTGATTCGCTGAAAGTTTTAACGCATGAGAAAACTTTTCCCCAAATTTCTTTTGTTGTTCTTTGAGTAGATACCCGTTTTATTGTGGCCTGCCCCCACACCCGTAGAAGACTAAAGTAGGATGTAGGGATTTGTTTGCGTAAAAATGCCTTTGAGATAGAAGTGGGTAAATATTTATTGGCGTTGAAATAAAATTGCACGATGTTGATTATCTATCAAGTATATATATTATTATAAAATTTGTATAAAACAAACTCCATATTACATGGTGAATGATCACAATATTGAATGAATTTTCAAAAGCCAGTTGAAAATTTCTTTATCCAAAATATTTAAGAACGAAAAGGGGAAGAAATTTGCCCTAGTTTAGCCCAGTCTAGCCCAGTTGGTGCGGATTCATTGCACTTTTCAGTTGTTAATTGCGCTTAGAATAATATTCATTTAACATGTTTCAAGTATGATGTCATAAACATGATAAAGAATATTAAGTGGTGGATTTACTGTACTAGCTGGCTGCCTAAAACTTTGCTGTGAGAAAATTGTTTTACTTTAGGCAATTCCAGTATAAGTAAGAGAACAACCTTGTGAATATATGGAAATAATACGAACATTTTAAAGACTGTTGCTTAACGACAGGGCATACTAAACAAGTGAATGCTCAACAATATCAGCACAAATATTCCTATTGTCTGAATTAACAAGGAGGAAAGATCGACGTGTGTTTACAAGAAAGATAATGGCGTCTTGGCATTAATTAACGCATAGAAAATACTTGACGGTAGTGAATATCTAACAATGATTGATGCAGAAAAGTGGATATTTCATAGTAATTCACAAATATTTAACATAATTCACTATTTAAAGTAATGAATTTTGTAGATCGGTTTTGATGATGTAATATTTACAATATTGCATTGAATTTCTGATATGTTTTACAGTAATGGATTTTAGCAAGAGAATAACTAATAAATATAGAATAACTGAAAACAGATTGATTTTTCTTTTCAAGTATACACTACAGATATGATTAAAGAGATGTATTGTATGTCACCTATTGAGAACATGAGGAAAAGCAATTTTTAAAAATTGCTGATTTATATTTATTGTGCAATAATTTGCTATCACCAAGTATCCATTTATTGATTTTTGTTTTCTGTCATGATCTCACAGACTTGTTGCACTTCTCTTCATTTGTAAGGAAGACCTCGGGCAAAAGCATCAGTAATATGTTTTTACCGCTTTCAAAGTATAGGAAAATCAAGCTCACAAGTCACATAGCCATTGTAGTCAGATGTCGTAATAAACATTTGTAAATGCGCTGTACATATATTCCTATTGTCTTAGAAAACAAGAATTCAAAGAAAGATCGATAAGTGTTTTCAAGAAAGATATGACGTCTCTGCATTGATTAATGTATGGAAAAGTACGTGAATATATAGACTTTAGATTGGGGAGCAAGTATAGTTTACTGATCCAGTCTTTTGTCAGTGATTACCCATCTATTTTAGAGGTAATTGATCTGCTTGAAAATTGGAGGAAGGCTACACAAACTTTAAATCAAGTGACACAATCACGTGAGAATCCTTAGTAGAATAGCTCCATCTACATGATCTATTAACAAATTTGTGTAATGGCTTAGAATTCGTTTATGCTTTGTTGTTATTGCCTCTTCTATTTCTTTTATTTTTCCCGTAGACGACCTTGCTCACGGTGTAATACTAAACTGTTTTCAACATTTTTGAGCTCCACTCTCCTTTTGACTTTCGATAAGATTTGCTGGAAACAGTGAAAACCTTATCTTGAATAGTTTGATTGAATTTGATTATAAACTCCTCAGAAAAACTTCTACAATTCAGGTTTTTTTGTTGTTGATTGATGCAAGGTTTATTTCATTTCATTTCCAAATATACAAAACAATATGATTCTGCAATTTAGCGTTGATATCTTTCTTGTAACTATATTATGATACTTGAATTGGTATCATTGGAAAGCCTTTTTATTCCCCTTTAAAGTGATGCACCTTTGTATTACTTATGTAATCATGGAACGTGCAGGACTCCGGAATATGAGGCCGATTCAAAAGTAAATGTTGCAAAATGCATTGTTTTTGTCAACAGTGAATTCTCATTTGTTTTGAGGATGGATTGCGTTTTGAGCAGTGTTGAGGTGGTCATTCATGAAAGCATGAAAGCGATAATGTTTTCTTCTTTTGTTTGGAAAATGAAATGTATTTTTATCAATTGATAAAAACACAAGTCAAAAGGGAAACGTTGCAATATGCATTCTTATTGTAAACAGTGAACTCTTCATTTGTTTGGAGGATGGACAGTGCTTTGAATTATGTTGAGGTGGTCATTCATGAAGTGCAATGTTTTTTCACCTTTTGTTTCATATTGGAAGATAAAATGTGTTTTAATTGACTGATAATGAGATTATCACTGTATTTCAAACGTATTCAGGGAAGACTGCTGATGTCTGTCATAGGTTGAGGTTTTAGCTACAACTCAGTTATCTTCATTTGTATTATCTGTACTGATATTCTTAGGTAATTGTAGTGATTATTTCAATAAGCTGTTATTCCCTCTTCTTTTGCATGATATTATGCGTACAGGGTCGTCGTTGGTCCACTTGTAAGTTGTGAGGAGGGGGACATTAGAACAAATTTTCGGCAAGGGTCAAGAAAGGTCTTCAAAATGTTTTGTTTCAATTTCCCACAAGAGTAATAACGCGTTTAACGGACAAAACCTTTGAATAGGTTTTCATCCCAATCAGGCATAAAGGCACAAAACAATTAAATCTGTTAAATTCTGTGGACATGGTGGAGGAAAAGGCTTACCGAATGGAAAGAATCGAGGGGAATCCAACACTCTCTTCGAAAATCTTGCAAAAATGTTATAATCATTCATGGACATTCGGTACTATAACAATAGCAACAAAAACAAAACCAAAACAAGAACAGCAAGAACAACAACAAATACAGCCCCCCCCCCACAAAAAACAACCCACCAACCGGTTCCTCAGCAAGTATCTCTACGATGCTTTCCGCCCCCTGCCAGTTAAAAATAAGATGCTTTTGTTGAGGAAATTCTAAAAGCTATTACAAATGCTCCCCTCCCCTTGTCTGCCTGCTTTAAAATTTTACCAGGCTTAATTTTCAAAACTCTCGAGGCTTATTCCATTCTTGTTTAGAAGTATTACTTTGTTGTTTGAATTCTGAAGGGCTTTCAAATTCTACTGTATCCTTTAAAAATAATTCGATATTATTATACAAAAGCGATAATCCTATGGAGGAACAAATTTACTTTTAAGAAACTAACCATTCATCTCTACTTGAAAAAAACAACAACCAAAAACAACCATCATTATCATTATCTTCCTTACTGTGATCGTGGTAATATCGTACAAAAGCAATGTACATCCTGTTTAAAGTCATTGATATTTCGGGTTGGGGTAGGAGCAAATATGGGTCCTTTCATCAAAAGTGCTATTTCTTCATTACTTAAATTGACATCTGATATATTGATTACGTTAAGTTCTCCTTTTTAATTAGTTCTTTCTTAGCTTCACCCTTAGGTGAAGGAGAGCTGGTTTGGGGGTGTTAAAATTTCTTGCCTTTTGCCAGCTGGAAAACATTAGTACTAACACCATGATCAAGGTCGAAAATGTCCAAATTGTTAAAGCTGTGAACTCTATATTTATTTTACTACATGTATATCATTTATACAGTGTGAATCAGAAAAAATGTTACACTTTTCAAAATGCTTATATTACAAATATGATAGAAATATCATAATTCTTGCACCACATAACACTTCCAGTTTTATTTGATACCACATTTGTGGGGAATTAGTAATGAATTTACTGGATAGGAATTAATGTGTCTGGGTAAAAATCCATTTGCACCAACATCAACAATGCCTTGTCTGATTTGGATGAGAATGCACAATGAGCAAAAGGCCTTTTGTAATGATAATTGAGTTATTCCAAATCAGGCAAGGGGCTGTTGAAGCTAATACTAAAAAGCTCCTGTGGAATGGCCCCCAAGACTTCCAGACTTGTCCAGGTCTGCACCCCACCTGCAGACCTGGGCCCTCTTGCATAAAAAGTTGCGATTAAACGCAACTCAAAAAATTTAACGCAAGTCCCAAATACGCGATCCTGATTGGTTGAAAATCAAGTTGCGTTTAATTTTTTGAGTTGCGTTTAATCGCAACTTTTTATCGAAAGGGCCCTGGATGACTTGCAGACAGGCAGACATTTCGTAGGGCCAATGGCAGCGATGCTCCATCGAGCTCAGAAATGCAACGAGAGAAAAGGACGCCATGTGGAAGATTGAAAGCTATATCCAAGTGCCCCAAATGACTATGAAAAAGGACTTTTCAATGAAGATCACTGAATGTTATGACTTCTGGCTTTATTGATTTATTCATTTATTTATTGTTTCTCATGTTTATTTGTCTTGATTAAACATATGCATGAAATTTACGCTAAACTACTTTCGAAAAATAAACTCAAGGGAAATTTCAAAGGCCTATTGTACTGCCCATAGAAATCAGGTTCGGATTACGTAATACACCATTATAATGTTCGCATATTTCTAAGGTGATAGACAGGGCTATTGAAATTGTCTTGAGTTTATTTTTCGAAAGTAGTTTTTATCGTGTTGCTCATTGTCTTCGTTTCAGCAGGTAATCATACGACTTGGCGCAAATGAGTTTTGGCTATCTTTCAAACTATGGCTGTTGTGCACTCAACCGTAACAGCAACATTGAAACAAATGTTACCAAACAACAAAGGGATATACACTCTATCCATACATGCTGAAATAACTCTGTTAATCCCACAATTTTTAAAACAATACTCAATTTAAAAAGTGTAACATTTTTTTCTGACTCACACTATACATAATTATGCTTGTATAATGCTTTTGGGCTTCTCGCTCTTTTGTTGACACCTAATAAATTTTCATCACTTCCTGTTGAAGGCCTATGGTGAAGGCCTATATCGTAACTGTTCACTTGTTTTGTTTCCTTAAAGTCAGTGTTGGGCTCATTTCATTTTATTTTGTGAAAAAAAAATATAAGTATAATTCTTATTTGTATATTTTGGGACCTATGTAATACAACCAATGCATTCAAATTAGGTGCCACCACTTTTGTTTTATTATAAATTCCTTACCAATCATTGTGATTACTTCATTGAATTCTTGTATTATAGTTATGCTATTGCTCATTCTTCAATGATATTCACTATTGATTGTCGTGTATGATTTATGAGTGGAAAAAAAATATGACCGAAAGATTGAAAACTTTTGAGTTTAACGGAATTTTTATTTGCTTGTTTACTACTCATCTATATATATATATATATATATATGATTTATTTATTCTCCACTCATGGGTTGGATTGCCCTTGTCAGCTAATAGCTGTTTTCACACACACACACACACACACACAAATATATATAAATAAATATATATATATATATATATATATATATATATATATATATATATATATATATATACACACACACACATGTATATACTTATCCAAAAATGAAGTTCTCCCTGACACTCTTTGATATAACTCAATAGATTGATGAAATTCGTACATTTGAAAAGCAAAGTATGCAGACTTTTTCTCACCCACATTTTGATTGCTTATTTACCTACGATTGAGTATGTTTTCATAATGAAATTATGGTTTCTATTGCAGTTGGTACAAGAAAATAAGTCGCGCTTTTCGTTTCATAATGCAATGTGTCAGGGGGACCTTGTTTTTTTTTATTAAGTGTACATGCGTATCAAAATAAACGAAACAAAAAATTATTTTTGAATTATGTGGAGATTGTGCTAGACTTAGTTTACACAAAAATAACGAGAAGCACCTTCAAGAAACAGATCTCCTTTTTCAAATGACATGTCATGGATGGTTGAATAGTCATTGTTTTGGACAATGGGACAAAGTGGGCTTGGGACCAAGTTTTAGACACTGCAATAATCGGGGCATCTTTTCATTTCGGAAAAAATTAACTTAACAAATACAGATTAATTAATCCAGCAATTCAAAAAACTTACCAATGTCTATTGTAGCATGTCTCTCTGTAGACATTACATCCCATGCATCCTCATAACCCTCAACATGGCCTCCATTCCTTTCCACACAGAGATTGGCGCGTTTCTCCATCTCAAGCACAGCCTTACTGCTCTACGCCAGGACCTACATACGATTCGCAAGGATGTGTGTGCGTGAGATAGAGATATGGGCCAATATCTGTGTCGAAATGATTATAGGCCACCCCTTATAGGTGATCTTTCTGACTCATGATCACTCCATGCACATTATGACAAATCAAATTAGATAAGTACATAAAACAGAAAAGCAAACCAATCAAATCCCTTCATTTTTTCAAGTGGTAAATCGGTCAACAAAAGTTTACCAAAGACGTGCATTAACATGGAAATATAAACGATCAGTACAACTTAAGTAATGACATTCCTGTACCTTCTTCATTAATTTTCGATTAAGTCCAATTTTTTTTTTTTTTGGTACACATTTAAATTTTGTGATTTTCTTGATATTCGAGCGTATTCAATTAAAAATGATCTAACTGGGGATGTATCAAAGAGACGGACAAAATCTGGTATTAAGCAAAACGAGAATGTACTAACCGCTAACTGACTTGGGGCGTGTAACATAAAGAGATACAATCAATCTTACAATCAATTGTAACTCTTCAGTACATGGTTTGCCATAGACTTATAATTGATATCAATCGTAAGATTTATTGTATCGCTTTATGTTACAGGCCCTTGGAAATACATAATGAAAAGTCAGTGTGAAAGTTACTGGCAAACACGTTATTTGGTTGGCGATTTTATAAACAATTACTCCTGTATATAGCTACGATGATATCAATTAATGGTGTAGCTTCTTGCACGGTTAAGCTACAGAGGGTTAAAAACAGTCAACATCGGCACGCACTCTGTAATAAATTTCCATTCACACTGCCGTATAAATGTTCAAAGCTTCTGTTTATTCACGTCCATAAGCTGGTTAAACATAGACATTTGTATATCGTTTAGAGCATTACGTAAGGACGAGTGAATGAACTTGCATTAAGTTGAGTGTAACATTGAGTGATTGAGTGAATGAACTAGTTGAGTTGAGTGGTTCGCTGTAATACAACAGAGAAACATAATACATAATGAATATATTGTCAACATTTCATAATGTGCAACACCTTGAACAATATAAGTAATATAACTGATTAACTAATTAAGCATCGACCTTAATCTCCTTGTCTTTTCCAGTAATTAACTAATCTAGGTAGTATACATGTAAAGGCTTAACATATCACATGTGGATATATAATGATACAATAGCTCAAAGTACTTAATCTTAACTTAAGCTACAGCTAAATCGGTACTAACTTTAATCCAGTTACCACTACTCTAAACTACAATGTGAACACGTCTCTATTCCAAGAAGTTCGTGCCCATAGCAAGGGCATCCATTCTGAGATGGCACTGACCATACTTCTGAGATGACTCAGTCCATACTCCCAAATCCTAAACAATGACCCTAATGTGTGTGTATCCCTTTTGTGTATACTTATGAGCTATATACTATTTAGCACACTCTTGCTAAAGTTACAAATTCCTACTTCTTTTGAAACTATTCCTGTACACTTTAAATAACTATAAACCCAAAGTTATGAACAATATACCAAGTAATTACTTATTCAAGAATAACTACTTCATGATTCTCAACAATAACTAGGCAATAACTTTGATAATATAGCAATTTCACTACAATGTTTGTGACTTTCTAACTGAATATAGATTGGCATTAAACTTCTGTGCACACACAGAGTATACTGACTACTGAATACACAGAGATGCAACTTTTGCATCTTGATCAGAAAACTTCTGCCTTTATGGGCTATTTTGACTCGGAAGTCACTTGAATATTACAAACTTTAAAATACAATTAATAACAATACACATATAAAGACATATTTTTAACTCACCGATTGTTTGACCTCCAGATTTCCACAATTTTCAGTAACTTTTCGATCCAAATGGTATGAACACCTTCTTGACAGTGAAACTTTCTTTCTTCTGATGCAACAAGGAGTGGTGCTTGGTACCTCATTATACTTCTTAGAATTATCTTACTTGGAAAGTAATATGCATATATGCCCCAAGCCTCAGCCAATGGGTCTTTGTCACTATGTACCTCTGGGCTGGTTAGGGTGTGACTGACCAACCAGAGTCTGACTAATAATGAAAAAATTGTGTTACTAGGGTAGAGAATGTATCTTCTGACCAATAAACATTAATTCTGCTTTTTGTAGAACTGAATTCATGAATAATTTAGATTGGGCTTGATAGTCTTTACCCCAGACCATTTTTGCTTCATATTTTGCTTTATGCCGCTACAAATGGTTTCAGGGTTTTCCGTACCTAGGTACAAACAATTCTTACTATTACTGAAAAGTACTTTCCATATACTAAATGTTAATAATCATATCCAAAATGTTGGGTATGTTCTTCTTTCATGCCAAGTTCAAAAATGAATTCATTTCCTGAATTGAATTCGGCAAGTACTACTGAAGGTTTAGAAACATTTTGAAACAGAAAATAATTTTACACACAAGGTGCTGATAGTATATATGTATACGGAACCTGAGAACTTAAATGTATAAAATAAAGTATTGCTATTCAAAAACAGTAGTCCTGAAATCAGCAGTCTCTTTACAACCTGAAAATGAAATGCATACAACAAAGTATTGCTATTCATTAACAGTAGTCCTGAAATCAGCAGTCTTTTTTACAAGTGAACTCAGCATCTACCCCATGTATTATATGTGTTGTAGTTGTATAATAATCGTCAGTCAAAGGCTTCCAACATGAACCAATATTCAATGAAGAATTATGTTTTTACAAAAAAAAGAAGAACAATATGGAGTGATATAAAGTTAAGTACCTGAGGTCGCGTAAAACACAAAGATACCTTCATGTCTTTATACGATATTTTGTGCTCTGGGCATTAACTTTTAAATTACCTGAGTTGAGGATAACATGTATGCTATAAATAACTGGTTTTCAGATTTCGAATATCCTATTAATCATACTTCATCATTCGTAGACTTATTTCGAGACATCAGGAGACAGAGCTTCATGAATAAAGCAAGGAATATTACGCCTGCGATGATGCCTACTGTGATGACCAAAGCACCGATATAGCGACCTGCTTGCTCCGCCGTCACCTCCAGACCAATAAAGCTGAAAACCATACACGGCATCGTGGTCGGTGTTGGTTCTTGGTTGTCGTCAAGAAGGGTCTCCTTCAAGCCGGCGATCACGGTGTTCCAGAAGACATCCTTCTCCTCAGCTCGAGGAATGGGTGCTTGTGTCGGACAGACATCTAGGTGGAGGGCGTTGTACTGGAGTGGATCATAGGGCTGCCATAAAGACTCGGGATCAGTAGGATTAGCTGAAGGAATCCTAAGACGAAACAGGATACATCAATATATCTAAAAAGAAATCAAACATATCTAGTGCATGGCAAATGATATGTCACAACAGCAGATTCCTTCTTGGCAAAAGGATTAGTGGTAATCAGTAATGACAATAAAGATGATAATTATATCAGTTTATAATTTGACTTCAGCATAGTTAGTTTATGCCGTCCACGGTGTGTTCATTAAATTTGACAATTATTTTTAACATCTTTGCACTACCCCCTTGTAATATAATTATGTGATTCTCTACTTTATACTCAAATTGTTTTACATGTATAGAAGATCTTAAAGCAATCATGTTTACTATCATTTTTATTGGGTTATTCGGACTAGCTTACCCTGTCTTTGCAAATGATGAAACCATTTCCATGAAGTTGATTGAGACTTTTCTGTCGACTGGGTTGTAGCCTGTACTGCGCTGCATTATTGTCCGTCGGTCATACGGCCATCCAAATGCATAGGGGATATCATCACCAAACGTTGTTTGAACCCAAGACGGAATAAAACGTTGATAAACGTGGTTTTCTGGGTGAAAGGTCATCGAATAGACATATACCTCCTTTTCAAATTTAGCCATCAGCTTACCAGTCTCCATGATAGGAGCGTGAAACCAGAAATCACTCAGGAGTTCACTGACCTGCTGTCCAGGAGGACAGTCGGTGAGGACATTCGGAGAGAGATCACTCTTGAGATAGAACATCTTCAGAAGTGAAGAGAAATCTTCCTTACCATCGTAGAAAATATCGACCAGGTCATCAATGATAGCGCCTGCGAATTGCTCATCAGGACAACCATCAGACACCGATGCGTTCAAGTACAAAGCAGTGATTAAGGTATTGTCATTTTCAATAGTTCCTAGGAGTGTGGGAATCGTTTCGTAATCACCCAAAGCCAAAATCTTATCGGCGGAGTCTTTGAGGAGCGTCCCATCCCATACAGGGTAGAATGACGTCAGGAAAATGTTAGATCCACCGACTGGAGCCTGTAGTATATCATCCGTAGATTTAGTACGCAGGCAAGAGACTAAAGCTGATGTTAATTCTGAAGGGCAATCGAGAGCCTCCGCCAACTGTACCGCAAACTGAAGAGGTTCCCTTTCCGCCGATTTTAAGACAGGGGGCGACAAAATCGAATCTCCAAGAGCAATGATCTTGTGCATTAAACCATCGTTAAGTCCGTTCAATGAAATCAAATGAGCAATATGGGCACCGGATCCCATTCCAAACACAGTGACATTTCCAGCATCACCGCCGAAACTGCCGATATATCTTTGAATCCACTTTAGAGCCGTCACGACGTCCATAACACCATAGTTTCCAGGAGCGGCATCATCCCCGGTAGAAAGAAACCCCAGTGCTCCTAAACGGTATTCTAAGGTTACAACCACTGCCTCGGCGTAGGAAGCTAGTGGTGTTCCGTCGACAAAGGCGCCGTTTCCAAAACTAAATTGTTCAGTTTGAATATAAACGATGACAGGCAAATGGTCCCCGCTGGCTTGAGTCACAGGTGAAAAGATGTTGAGGTAGAGACAGTCCTCGCTGTATTCTGCTGCTAATAAAACAGGCAACGGCCTCTGTGGACATCCTGGGGAAGGTTCAGTAGTATTGCGGAAAATATCAGAACCCCAGTCAGTTAAGACCTCAGAATACTGGAAGCGCCTTTCGCCGGTTGGTGGTAAAGCGTAAGGAATACCGCGGAAACTTCTGACTTCTCGTCCACCAACTCCTTCATCTGCATTACCCAGGATACCACGGACTTGTCCCAGCTGCGAGGCCTCATCAGCGATATTTAGAATAACGAACTCGTCGGCTTTGGCTTCAGCTCCTCGCAGGATATCTGAAGGTGGTGCAATCAGGGAACATGACTCGGCATTATTGCTTTCCGTCAGTTCTGGAATGTAGTCCAACCAAAAACTGGTGTACTCACTCCTGAGGTTCTGTTCAGCCTGCATACTGGTGTTGGAGATCCACAGATAGAACTCAGCATCGTCGAATTGCGGCCACGAAGGGAGTTGATCTTGAGGTGAGCTGCCGGAATTCGGATCTCTGTAAAATTTAAATGGAGGGAAAAACCTAGACAATTAAAGACAACGCTTTTACTGTTTACTATATCAGAAAATTGAAGATAAGGAATACCAAATTGCAGACTTGACACTTGCTTGAGTTTAATCAGTATTCTGGCTTCAAATCTACGGGTAATTAAAGCTCACATTCGTGATGTCATTAAAGTTAATCTTGAGTTCTGATGATTGCAGAAACAGAATTCTCACAAATTCTATCACTACAATAAATAAACGTTACATGTCAGCCGATTACAGGAACAATACAGATAAGAAAATTGAGGTTGTAGTCCCAACGACGTATGTCTGTGTATGAGGAAATATGAATTGTGCTTTACAGTAATGTCCTTGAAGTGAAGCTTTAAAAACTTTATTTCAGCCAACTAGTCTTTTTAGATATCGAATAAATCGAATAAATTCGATTTTCGTATCGATTTGTTACATTTAG
>CM046840.1:20582845-20786786 GCA_025618425.1 Heliocidaris tuberculata
CCCGCGATTGTTATTCTACTACCGTTTCCATTGAACGCATCGATGTGATCCTTTACCCATTCTATGGCCATTCGTTGATCCCAGAGTCCATAGTTACCTGGAACATTGTCATCACCCGTACTAAAGAAACCGAATGTGAGGAAACGGTAGTTGATGGTGACGACGATGACATCACCAGTCACTGCCATCTCCCGTCCTGTGTAATTCGATGAGCCGAAAACCCTGTAACCACGCCAAGGTATGAATACAATGACCGGGAGTTTGTTATCCTCTGTTGCGGAAGGTGGCACAAGGATATTCAGGAAGAGGCAGTCTTCACTGATCTCCACACCTTCCACTGGTGGCTGGGGACATGCAGCGCCAAACTTCGTCGCATCCCACGTACCAGTCCATGCATCTTTGGGTTTTGGGCGAGCAAACCGTAGCTCTTCAACTGGAGGTTCAGCAAACGGAACTCCAAGAAATTCTTGAACCATATTGCCATGGAAATCAACTTCGTTTCCCTCGATGACACCAAGCCGATCCACAGTGACACTGACTTGTGCAAAACTGGTATTTACTAGAAATAACAAAACGAACGCGGTGATATGAAGGGAATGCATAATGAAAAACTGCAAGATTTTCTTTAAACCGATGGCAAAATAATATAACAACGGATAGAAGTTGTCAGAGAAACTCTCTATCCATATATATTCTGAAGAAACTAAAGTATAATGATCATGATGATTGTAACGCGTTCATGAGAGCCCCTATTTATACATGCATGTATTGAACCCATATATCCCTAAACAGAGCTCAGAGATATATTGCATCACTGTGAGTCGTATTTCGTTTTAAATGAAACAAACTAGTTCAAAGGGCATGTATAACAGAAAAATATTGTATGCTCTCACATTTCTATTGAGGGATTTTTCTGGGTGAAAGCGCCCTATACTGCAAACATAAAATCAACGCGCAACATCTCCTACTCTACTGTGATGTCCGCTCCTGTTACGATAGAGAACTCGGCAAATAGCTGAGGTAAATATTGAATTATTTAGAAATACTTCATAAACGCATGAAATCTGTTTGCTATGTCCAATAAATTTCATATTTGTCAAGATAAGAAAGGACATTTCTAAGTACATTCTGTCCGGTCATGTGTTAAGTGAAGGGGCGCGACCGAACCAGGGAAAGGCCAGCACGTACCATCTCGGACATTCTGAAATCAACGTAATAAAATGATACAAAGAATCGAAAGGTGGCTCTTCCACTGTCATGACTGTGGGAAAGATGTAATTTCCCATCATTTTCCATGCATGTATGCCCTGTCTATCAAATTTCTTTCATTCCTGACACTGACAGGTACCCCGGAGCACTTCCCTCTTTTGTTCTCTTATTATAAAATCATTTTCACAAGGAAAACGCCCCTTCCAAGAAATGTCATTACTGTTTCTTATTTTTCACTATAACCGTTAGCAAATATCTGAGAACTATCTACAAAGTTGTATTCTTAAGATTTCCAAAAAACACATACTTAACGTCTTCATTTTAACTGTTTAATCTGTTAAAATACCAGTTGCACTGATTTGCATATATAATATTTCGGGCATTTTCACCCCCCCCCCTTTTTTTTTAACCAACATAATACATGTAGCTTTCTTTCTTTCTTTCTTTCACTATAATAATTTCTATTGTCAACTTTAAGTTGTATTATAGACGAATATGAAATGTGAACAAAAATAGAGGTCTCTAATCATGCTAATTTCACTTATCAAACGACATGAACAATATGCTTTAAAAAGTTTAGATATTAGAGGGCAATCAAACATTTGTAATAATTTGATTTGAGTGATAGCAGAAAATTCAGAGAATCAGATTAATGAAATTTTGAACAAAATCAGACAAACAATAAAAAATGTAAATGGGTACCTGGCAGGAATTAATTTCTTAAAATGCTTGAGCACCGTATATGGCAGCCGGGTTAAAGCCAGGGTAATACGGTAATACTCGAGCGCCATGAGTGGCAACATGAAAGACATGAGCGCTATACAAGTACACATTGTTATTATCATTATCTCTTTGGCCTAGGACAAAAAGTATCTTTCAATTTAAAGGTCATTTTTCAACATTTTTCAACATTCTGTAATTTGTACAGATACGGTTAGACACCACATTGATGATTTCCATTCCTGTTGGAACATGTCAGAGAATCTCAGTTTTAAAACATTAATTGAGCATTATAACCACTACCCTGAGCTAACCAGAACTGATGTTCCCTAAGCCTGAGTATTGAAAAGTATCTTCAATAAATTGAAACCAAGGCGATGTGAATGGTGACTCATTGTCTTTACGCATGCAACTGAGTAGGTTATGAAAAAATATTTCAATACTTCTGCTGCTTCCCTTTAGTTATCCTTAACCAATATCCGACCATTCTACATTTTACATAGTTTAATATCAATTCACGACCAGTTTTAACGTACACCATACATTCTGGCGTACTCTACATGCAAAATTGTCCTTAAAATTTCAATTTGATTTATACATTCAAAACCCCAGACTTCACTACGTAACCATACAATGAAAAAGGTAATACCAAATGATTAAATAAATAGCATTGTATATCTACTGATAGCTGTAGTCTTTTTGCTTTCACCAACATACTATATATAAAGCCTTTCTAGCCTGTGATACTTGCTTAGAATTTTTTGAAATTACCATTATAATGCCCAGGTATATCATCAACTACATCAAGGTTGCCATTCTGACTTTCCCTTTGAAGAAAATAACAATTTTAGTCTTATAGTCTGGGAGCCTGTCCCGAAATAGTCACTCCATTTTACATATGAGATATGACGCCTTAAGGTTACTTAGACCATCTATGTCATTCTCAAAAAGCTTGTCAGCTCGAACAAAGCCCCCCAAAAGGGACCCCAATTCGGGTCGATTTCAACCCATCTAGATTATGCGCCAAACTTTGTCAGAAGGAAGGTGTATGACTATACATTACCAAAACACAAAAACTGACAACATTTTCCGTCGGGATGGGTTGTCAGAAAACAGTCCCTCATAGAATCTCCCATTGTTTGCTGAAATTCATATACAAAGCAAATAGCGAAATGGAGAGCTTCTCTCCTTGACGTACCCCTTTATTACATGTAAATAAATCTGAACATTTTCCATTAACTGCAACGCATGACTTTGCATGTTTTAAATGTGGTTAATGATACCAAAGATCATGCCATTCACGCCCAGCCTCAACATTTTCAACCATAAGGACGTTCTGTCAATCAGATCAAATACTTTTTAAGCTATAAATTTATGCACCATAACCAGCAATCATTCACGTCACTCACTCCCTCAATCATTCAAGAAATTAATTGATATATGAATCAATTATTCATTCTTTAAATCAATCAATCAATCACTTAAAAAAAAGAAAACTTAATAGTCGACTATTCACTCATTCAATCAATCATTCACTTACTCCCTCAATCATTCAGTCAATTATTCATTCTTTAAATCAATCACATTAAAAAAAAAATGCCGACAATTCACTCATTCACTCAATCAATTATTTATTCACCAAGTCAACGAATCAATCAATCAGAATGACGAAACAAGAAACAAGCAGCCGAATATTCACTAACTCACTCACTCAGTCACTCAAGCAGCTGTAGTTATTCATCAAATAAATGAATGAATCAGTTAATCAGATAAAAAAAAAAATCAAAAAAAAAATCGAGAAACATGCAGTTTACCGTTCCCTCAATATAGAAATAAATCAATTATACATTCATTAAATCAATCAGTCAGTCAGATAAAACAACAGCACAAGCAGCCGATCATTATTTTACTCACTCCATTGATCAATTAATCAATCAGTCATTCATTAAACCGATCAATAAGTTCGTCATCCAATCAAATTTTTCAAATAATCATCCGACTACAAGAAATGGGAATACATGCACTCCAATAAATTCGAATTCGCACTAGGAAAGTTAACAGAGTCATGACCACTCAAAGCGTGATTTCTTTTAATTTCATCTTATATCTCTCATAGACAGAGCAGAACAGGAACGTATAAGGCAATAGCATAATGACATCGAAGCAATAATTAACGATATACATCGCTTTTGATTAGTGTTCAAGTGAAAAATATATTTTGCTTAAGATCAGTTCATGAGTTGCACAATGCACCCGGGACTCTTTTTCACCCAACACACAGTCTTTTTACCCGCTTCTACCATAAATTTACTGGAAATACACAGGATTTATAGAAGTTAACATTAAATAATTTCACTACAAGTTAAAGAAATGCGGCACACCATGAAATGGAATTTACACGGCTTTATACAGTTTACCTTGTGCCGTGAAAACCCGCTGGACCGATTTATACAAATAGTTGAATGTAGATTTTCTTTGAAAAGTCGATGTAGAAAGGAAGAGAGAGAGAGAGAGAGAGAGAGAGAGAGAGAGAGAGAGAGAGAAAGAAAGAGAAAGAAAGAGAAAGAGAGGGAGGACGTAAAGGTAAGAACAAAATGTTCCACGGACAATAAGAAAATGCTACACACTGCACATAATATACTTTACTATCAATGCACTTTGGAACAATCTGATTAAAATAAACAAATTACACATTTTATGCTTTATTAATTGGGATTTTTTTACCATGATTACCATCCAACCATTTGTTTTCGCATTTCCAGACAACAATATATACACAGAGATGTCGGCGATAGAATTTTCCTGACTATAAGACTTGAACATTTAGTACATAGAAAATCAAGTTCATCTGAATCGTATTTTGGTCTCGTCATTATCGTTTGGTCTCGCTGTTAAATACTGGTCCAAGAAAACAGAAAAAAAGGTAACAGTGATACTAGGACGATAACATTCCTAAACATAACATAATCTAAACCAGGACAAAAGTAATGTTTATCAGCCATTAACAAAATTCCTTGAATACTGAGTAATTATGTTCAGTATTTAATGTTATGCGCATTTCGCAAATAAAGAGATATTTGTGGAAAATTGATGGCAGGCATAAGTCTATCGTTCAAGACCAAATTGCACGAATGTTTCATTCTGTACAATGTAAACGATTACAAACAATGAGAACAAGACTTTACACAGCTCCATAAAAAAGCCACTACACTATGCTATGGCTTTGTTCTCACTATGCTTTGTACTACTGTAGTTCATAAAAATAATTCATTTACCATTCAAAATCGTATAAATTAAAAAAAAAACTAACAATAAATCTCGCGTTGCCAATCTAACTTCGTACCAGCTCTTTGCCAGAAAGAGTAGGTACCGTATGTCTTCAGAGAAAGCAACAAAAAAAAAAAAAAAAAAAAAAAAAAGATAAAAAAGAGTGAAAGAACGAAAATTGCAACACATTACATGATATTTCCAGTTCACCATTTATGCAAACAAAATTTACAAGATGGTCTACTGATTAAGAACAGTAAGTACAGAACGACACCTGAGATACTGCTCTTTATACGTAGAAATATTGACTGCATACGCGATTTCTATTACTTTGAGGGCAAAACATAAATATCCATATTTTTCTAACATAATAAACATCAAAAGGCATTGCCCAATGCTACCGAATCTAACAATGATGTCTTCTGTGGAAAATTAAAGGCATGCGTTCTTAGGCAAGAAATGAACCATATACAAGATAAGATCTATCGAATTGAATAGTCATCCTGAAAGTTTACTTTGAACTAAAGAGTGAAAAAATTTCCTTAGTATGTACGTGTAGAGCAAAGGCACCACAAATTCAAATCAATTAAAAAAATATGAAAGGCAAGTTTTGTCGAATACGAACAATATGAACACAAACATGTAATTAGAATACGTCTGATATACATTTGTATAATATGCCTTTATAATGTTATATCACTGCTAAAACGTTAGACGACGAATAGTATCAGTCATTTCTGAAGGGTGGTAACGTTATATTTTCGGAATTCATTAAAGTCTATATGTTGAAATATGTACTTTTGCATATTAAAAACCTCAATAATCTTCTTGAGCCTTCTATCTCGACACATTATACAGCAGTTCATGAAATATAAATAAATTAGTACACTCTATGGAGTCTCAATTCCCATGTTTCTACATTTAATCATCAATCCAATATTGTAGGCCCATTGAACTATGTCGCTAGATCATTTTGGAGGATTGGAAGTATAGTATTTTGTGCAGCGTTAAAAAAATTAAAAACGGGCTGATTCAGTAAGCTCGATAAGCTGTTGTAATTTTCACCCAGTATGAACTGGTACTGAGTTTTAAAAGCCAAGCTTTATCAGTAGAATCCTGGGTGAACTTTGAATCCGTGACATAATGTTACGTAGTCGACGTTCTCCTACCAACATAAAGGTGATTGGAACTTACTGTCGGGGAAAATATGGGGAAATTAATATACCAGATATATGATCTTTACAACCGGAACTAATTTTCTTTCATAATTATAGCGAACAGTTGCAACATTATAAGGTGTGCATTGTATCATATACTATACACAACAAAAACAATTTCTCTATAAGTGCGCGCAAAAGCAGAATGCACTACTTGGGATTTATTAAGACACGTGATCTGTTATCTTTTCCCGCTTACCAGTGGATGAATATAGCATAATGATACAGAGAATTCATCTCTCTTTTAATTCTACTTTAATAAAATTCAGTCTCATCAAGGTTTCATATAGATAAAATATCTCTTATTTACAATTCTGATGTCATACATTTGGCATTTCTATCCACCATGCGCAACTATATATAAATTACACCATCACCCTGAATTATCACTTTATGTACAAAAATCCAGATAATTGGGGTATTTTTTAAAAATTACTACAACAATGGAATATAAGTACCTATTCAAGAGTTGATCCGACTAACGCACCGGGAACAATTGCTTTGGGCTATGAACATTTCGTCTAAGAGGGGGGGGGGGGGGGGGGGGGGGGGGGGGGGGGGGGGGGGGGGGGGAGGGGGGGGGGGGGAGGGGGGGGGGGGGGGGGGGGGGGGGGGGGCTATGATTGCGATTTGGGTTTCATGTAGGCTTAACGGCAGTTTTAGGGATAGGTGTTGTGTTAGGTCCAGGGTTTCGGTTAGGAATTTGGTAAGTGATCGCGGAGCGATTGTTGCCGGAGCGTGAATCGCAGAACTCTTCAAGAATACGGCTTCACTTTACAAAGTTCGTCATGTGTTGCATAACGTAAAACAAAGAAGATAGGCAGGGTACATTTTATGAATATGTCACAGTTACACAGGTCGATTAGGCTAGCAGGTCAAATATCTAGCAGCATGTCCAGAAGTACACTAAGACAGAGGTAACCATGCTCACCGTTCAACAGTGCTAAGGATGTCATCAAGACACAAACATGAACCATGATGTTATCTAGACGCTCAAATTCAATCTGTCCAGCAGAAGGTGAATGCTAATAGCTAAACTAGTACAGACTGAGCAAGACCTTATACACGTACTGCTTGACTACGGATGTTAGTATGATTTAACCTGCATAATCATGGCCACAGTCAGAGATTAAAAAAACACACATAAAGTACAAGGAAAACGTCATGAGCAAATCGTCTGCGCCAGGCCGAGGATTTCCACATGATGCGTTCATCATAGTTATATCTGTTGCGACTCTATACTAACACTGCTCACTACCGATGTGATTAAGGCCAAGCAAAGCGTACCGCCACATATGACACGAATACCAAGAAATGGGAACATCGTTCAACAAGTGAGACCCAAAGACAAGTCATGAAGAACATACACTGAAGCGCATTTTATGTTTCCCAAAGACAGGTCACAATTTGTACGTGCAAAACAAAATCGCACACAAAGAAGTCAGTCCCATACAGCCACTTCGAAAACAAACACGAAAATTGTCCGTCAATAACTTTAGGGGAAATAGTTCTGCTTCGTTATCAGCAGTCGTAGTTGAGGATCTCCTGCAGCAGAGCCGGGATCTCCATGTAAGGCCAGGCGTGTCTGAACTCAGAAGTGCTCTTGAAGAAGATGGCGGACACTGCCCGTAGGTTGGTGGCCTGCATCAGGAGCCTTGCAAAGAGCTGCTTGTTCTTCCAATCCCTCCGCGTGACCTCTCTCTTGAGGCACTCCAGATAACGGTCCTGCAGAAGTTCCACTTTGCTGGGTTCCACAAGACCATGGCGATCTACACACAGAAGACAAAGAAGAAGGAAGGTATGTTAAAACTTAGAGATGGACTACTACATTTTGGACATCAAATCAACATTACTATTAAGGACGGGCCTTGGGGTACCGTATTTAAGGGGAGACATCTATGACTCAAAACAATTGGCAAACGCCAAGAGCAAATGTAGCCGTTTGTCCAGGTAATATGGCCTTTTTTATTACAGAATTAAGGTCGATGAGTAACTGAGGATAAAATTAAAGAATTACATAATTGATACGTACAACATATAACGTAATTACTAGTTACGACCTCAATTACATTTAGTGCACATAATTCTGAAAATCCTCCAGAATAATGTCATAGAAAAATAATGTTCTCTTGTCATAATAATTCGAAATCTTGATTATCTCAAAATTTCCTCTCCTACAAATATATAAATGTAGCAACATCTGATTATTTGAACTGGTTTATTCTAGATAGAAACTTTTTTTTTCTTTCATATAAACTATTACACTTAATATAAAGAGTAGAATGGAACTGGTTGAAACTTGTTAGTAATTGCTGAACAAGGAACCCTTTTCCTCTGTTTCGAGAATCAACTTATCTCTGTAAAGTTTCCCTCTTTTTACTTTTTTTATTTTCATCATCCACATGTTTAATTGACTACATTCAGCAGAAATAACGGCATCTAATTGCTTCCCGACTGTCCTCCTACACTTCATGAGGGAGCAGATAAATCAAAGCCGTATATAACTAGCCATTATTCCAGCATCTTTCCCTAATGAATTACCAATTGTATGAAAAGCGTTCCACAACGCCTCTAATTCGTCAACTACAAATTTACGCTCTACAAAGTACCTGCGACTGGATTGAACAAGAGTTGGAATACATTGTCCTTGTCCTTGCCAAGGGGTGAATAGCACTTGGATATGTTGCAACACGAAGGCTCAACCCCAGGTATAGTTTTGGTAAGCCCCTCCCCCTTTCCCCGAAAAATAAAATTATTTCGAATTCTTTTATATTTTTTGGTGACAAGTAACAAGATATACCTGTATAAGCTGCTTATCTGCATACGTTCTTTTGTCATTTGCCCTTTCTCAATTACTATATTTTTGCTAATATTTCTGTGTAAATCTCTATTATTGTCAAAATCTCAATCTTTTGTATCTGTAAGTTAAGCCTTTAATTAAAAAAACAGCGCTATAGAAATTCTTGATATTATTATTAGTGGTAGTAGTAGTAGCATTATAAGTATTATTATTATCATTACTATTATCATTACTTTTACTATTATAATTTTTATAATTGTTCTTATTATTATCATTATAATAAATTTAATTATTATTGTTATCAGTGTTATTATTATTCATCTTTATAACTATCATCATTATTATTAATATTAATATTATCAGCATTATCGTTATTATTACAGCTGTATTATAACAGTTACCTGGACTGAAAAGAACAACTGTGGTGAAGAGGGCAATCTCTTCCTTGATCAACTGGAGGTTGTTGAAACTCCTGGAGAAGTCAAAGAGCTCGTCCCAGAACCTGTAGTCACAGCCTAACATACTGAGGTGAGACATCGTGTAACCATGTTCCGTTCCAAAGGACACCGAATCGGAAGTGAAGGCGATCTCCATGCACGTTCGCAGCAGCCAGATCTCAAAGAAACCAGCTTTGAGAAGAGTCATCTGATCCTCCTGTAAACATAAATAAGGGCATTGACAATAATGGAGTTAGATGTGGAAGACTTCTTGCCGATACGTTACCGGACTGTGAATTAAAAGATACCGCCTCCAAATCCCTGCCACAGCACGTTAATGTCCTTTGGCAAGACATTAATCTATATTTACCACACTTGACCCAGGTGAATCAAATGTGTACCGGTAGGAGGAAATCCACTGATGCTTCAATTACCAGGCAATAAGCCAAAATCTGTAGAATAGGCAACTAGATATCAATCATATCGATTTTGCCAAAGTCAGTTTTTTTTTAAAAGCATGCTTTAATCAGCAACCCAATTATATTTACAATTTAGTGAGTTCTTGAATATACGCTCCGGATATTTTATTACGCATACCTTATCTCTTTCTAATAGCTTAATTTTCTTAACTTTCTGAAAATCCCTTTCAAACAATGTTCGCTCGGCGAAGCCAAGGCTTTACAACACCACACAGTATTATTCAAGTTATAATGATTTGTAAGCATTTTTTTTTTTTTTAATGGACGTCAATGTCGGAACTTTCTCTAAAAGAGGACTCTAAATTTAATTATTGAGCTTTTCCTTTTCCCTTCCAATTTCTAAACTAACATACTAGGCCTATGCATACCTGCAGGAGATCGCAAAAGCCGGGTAAATTCTTGCTGAACTGTACGACATTGACAACAGAGGGTGTGAGGACATCGGTAAGATAGCCTTTGACGGTACAGATCCTGGAGTACAGGTCACCTAGATCGCATGGCTCGTCCAGGAAGTGGGACCAAGCATTGGCTCCAGGAAGGGAGAGGGCGGAGAGGTCTACGGGAAGTCTTTCGGGGTGCATCTGTTGAGAATCCTGCTTCAGTTTGATCTGAATTTGGGGAAAATAGGAAAAAGAGGGAAATCATGGTAAGGAATCTAGATATGGCGTAACAATGACTAACTTCAGGAATAATTAATAGATGGAGTGAGATTAAAGAGACATAATAAAGAGAATGAAAATACATTTCATTTGAATGCAAAATGAGAGAGAGAGGGGGGGGGATAGAGCAAGACAATTAAAGAGATGGAACGAGAGATAGTAGACAAGGCAGAGTTGGTAACATAAAGATCACGAGTTTCGATACCGAGAAGACGAGTGTGACAATGAGGGGGGGGGGGGGGGGAGGGGGTGATCAAAGAGACAGAGAGGAAAAGAGTGATTCCACTGGCAAACAGCTTCAATCATAACAACATATCAATGACATCTGAAGGATCATAAGTACATTGCCTAATGCCATGCACACACAGTTATGAACAGTGGCGAAGGTGGTTCAAGGCAATGAGGGGGCAACCGCAAACATTGATGAAATGCAAGATTTAAACAATGGAGTTGACAGGAGGGTGTGGAAGAGGGTCATATTATCTTCTTTTCAAGTTTTTTCTCTTCTTTTCTCTTACTTTTCTTTCTATCTTTTCTATTTTTTTCCTGCCATTTGATTAGGGGGGGGGGGGTGCCCCCGTGACCCCCTGTAGCTATGCCACTGACCGTGAATGTAATACTGAACTCCACTTACGTGTGCGGTTGTGGTCATTTTGGAGCTGGTGACGTCATGAGCGCTAACCACCTTCTGAATGAGTGCATAAATTTCACGATCCTTCCTTTCCCGCTCAACGATCTGTTCTGGAGTCGCCAGGCTTTGAATCTCAGCCAGGTTCTTCATCTTCTGCTTCTTGGAGTAACGGCCTACGCGAACGGCTGAGGGTATAACAGTAAAGCGAAGGTGGAGAAGGAGAAGAAAAACAAGATAGACAGGTAAAAGGGGGGAAAGAAGATTTAAGTTTAGAATGCGTTATAATCATGGACAGCAGGTAGGAACCGACTCTTTTTATCTGATATGAATATGGTTTTGAAATTAATTTGAACAAGGGCTTGCTTAGTACCTCTATGATTTGAATAAGATTGATAATAGTCTCCTGCAACAAGATTTTATTCTCTGTGATTAAGGTAAAAGTGGTACGAGGAAGTCAAAAGTCAAAACCACAAAACTCAGACTGTTGTGAAAGATAGCTGTGATATACACCCTCCAACCATTTCCCTCTATTAACATGATTAATGAGAAAATAGTCTCGACAATTCCTAATGCAACAAATCTCTCGATGAAAATATCGCACTACAATTACACGAAATATGAAAGAGGTGAATTAACACCAATAACGGTTACATGCATTGTGTTACTTACAATGAACAGACATGCCGACGGCAAGACACTTCTGGTATCTGCAGTGAGCACAGCGACCTCTGGTATTCTTGCCGATTTCGCAGTGTCCTTCCTTCTGGCACTGGACGATCAAGGTCTTGTTTCCAATGCAACGTCTGAAGAAGCCCTTACACCCCTCGCAGGACGTCACTCCGTAGTGGATTCCAGAAGCCTCGTCTCCGCACACACGGCACGATGGGAGGATGGGTTTGATGGGAGCTTTCTTGCTAATGGGGGCCATCTTTGACTGATTGAGCTCCACGATGGTTTTGTGGTGGGGTCGATGTCTTGAGATAAAGTTGTGGTTGACAAAGGCGACTTGTCGTCCAACTGGTGATGGTTTGGTTGAGTGAATACAAAGTGACCAGCACGAATTGGATATAATCTGAAAGAACAATGTTGGAAGAGACCATTCACGGACCAGTCTTATCTTCAACATTGGAATTCTGTTTTATGGCTGCTGTAGCCCCTCTTAAGAGCAAACTTAGAAAGAAAAAATAAGACTTTCCTCAAAAGGATATTTATATTTGGCCTCGACAATTTTTGGTATAATGCCAATAGCAAAGCGTGGTCAAATTAAAATGGGTAAAGGCCTATCTTGACTCACTAACACAATTTCATTTCATCTTGCAATCGCAGTGCCAACATACGACCAAAATTAAACAAACAGATAAGAAGAAAAAGAAAAGGAAGAAGAAGAAGCCTGGCAAAGTATCAGAGAACATTATCATAGTAGCCAAGACAGGAGGCGTAACATATGACCGGTGGTCGACTTGACCAACACAATCGTCGGTCATCCCAGGTACCAGTGTTTGATTTGTCTTGCCGATTTCTGCCACCCTCAATGCCTGGCGCATGTGTCATTTCCCCTATCAGGGGTTCTCCACAGTTTTCAGGAGAGGCCCTCGTCATGGTTTCCCATCCACTCAAAAGGAAATAATTACGTAATCCGTGTAACTGATAGCTATTTCAGCTTGAATATGATCCTTGTGACTTCTAAAACACAATAATTCTTATAGGAATTTCCACGGATGACCTCATTTCACTTTTTATGATAAAGAACATGATAGAATATATAAAATCATACTCTTTATGTATAAAGTGTGGAGCAAATCCATATGTTTCAAACACAGCAAGGGTTCTTTAGTATACACCTGTGAATAGATATGAAATATGACCTAGAGACTGTACTATACCCCTCGACTTCGCCTCGGGGCACAGCACAGTTTGGAGATCACCTTGGGCAATAGTTTTAACCGTACCTCTCAAAGCAGTCAAAATTATGTATCATCACTAAGTTTTACCTAACTACAGAGGTCCATACAAATCAATAACAGATGTAGCATTGCCTGAGATTTTTTTCTCCAAATATGGTTGTGATGCTACCCTAGATTTCACTCTTAATAAAACCCCTATAAAATAATAGGTGGTTCTGCAAAGCTATTGCACAACGTACTTTTGTACATCTTCATGCTTTCTCTAAGCATATTTTTCTTTGTAGTGTTCTCCTAATTCAGACTTGCCGCTAATTACTTTCGCCCTTCGTGACTTCTTCAAGTACCATCAAATATGAAGTCGGTTAAACGCGTGTGCTCACAAGAAGTTTGAGAGGTGAAATGCCTTTGTTCACATGGATTTCAAGTGTATGAGCAAAATTGTTTTCTTGATATAAAGAAACAAAATTTCAAGAAACCAAAGGTTATTCAAAACAGTGTTAAGTGCATTGATGTTTTTCAATCCACTGTCTGCCTTTTACACGTGGGAGTAAAGGTAAAGATATGATCCGGAAAGTCCTAATTATATTGAAAGTGAATGGTTTTGTTTCTGTTTTTGTAAATATATTTGTAGATATCATGGCCTACCTATCCATGCAGTGCTGTCTAGAGCATGAAGTAAGTAGATACTGCACTGAAAAGTGGTTAATTAGTAACATTTTACATTATTTACTTTTAAAAAATTCCCATCGGTTAGAGCATCACCTATCAGTATGCGATGACATCCTTCCTTAATTTTCTTTACCCCTCATATCTCTCTTTCCATCTGTCTCTGTTTATGTCTTTTCTCTTTCTTTCTCTCTTCCACTTTTTCTTTTCATTCTAATAATGGAGTATTTCTCTTACCACTGTTCACTGACAGTATCTATCATCTATTACACAGGGAAGAACTACCACTGCTCTTCGTTGCATCGAAAAAACAACAACTATAAGTCACATCGAAGCCGGATGGTTTGGAAGTGAAGACGACTTTTTAAAGACTTTCCTGATTTCAAGTATCCTTGATGATAACTCGTCTATCTGATTGAGCCGTATCTTCTACTACCACTCTAAACGTATGAATTACTTAGGGTCTGTATTCTAAGGTAGACAAACTGAAAAAAAAAAAGATTTTATTTTTTCTAGAGTAGAGTGAAGATAAGAGCAGTGTTCGAGATGGGCGGTGCCAAGAAAATTTGTTATTCTCGTTCTAGAAGTTGAATAGCCGGGGCAAACAGAGTACCTTTGATTGGCCAGAAGTAATGCCTTCAACAAAAGGCGTTGTTAGTCATTTCGAGGTGGAGAATATAGAGGTGGATACTATTGTCACCTAGTTGTTTTCATTTGAATGATTTCACGATTAATTCCCCTTAACCAGATTTTTGGAGAATTACAGGCATGCGTAATTATTGAAGACTACTGCAATATTGATCTAGCATTGGATGTTATCCTTAGATTTTATTCTGGGTGCAGGCCATGGTTTAGTCATTAGACCTAACAATAGGAACCTACACTTGTTGTTAAGAATTGTTCCTACCGGTAAAGATGTCCTACGATTAATTATTCTAAAATTTGTATCGGGGGAGGATTACAGGCATAAGTAATTAGTTCAGGGCAGGGGCGGATCCAGGATTTTGTATAAGGGGGGGGGGGGCACACAAATACAAGTTTGTCGACTTTTGGAAACTGCTTGGAGGGAGACCCGTATTTTTTTTGGTCTCGCCAGCTATCGAAAAGTCGCTCAGTGGGGGGGGGGGGGGGGGGGGGGGTTATGGGGGTCCAATTCCCCTCCATAATTCCCCCCCAAAATAAGAAGTTTTTCGTTCTAAAAGGGAGGAAGCAATCAAAAATTGTGGGGGGGGGGGGGAGGGGGTCACAATGCATACTTTTCTTCCAAAGGGGGGGGGGGGGTGGGGCACGGGCCGGATGTGCCCCCCCCCTAAATCCGCCACTGGTTCAGGGTATCGTCTCATTGATCGAAATTGGGATACTTTCCGTTCACCCCATTCTGGGTGTAGCCCGTGGTTTAGTCATAAGAAGTGACAATAAGGGCCGTACACATGTTGGTACTGTAGGCATGCTTGGGTAATCCTAGAGAGTGTCCGATGGCTACTCCATGAATTGCTTCGGATGCGGATGATACGGTGAAGTCTGGCAGCAGGAAAGAGTAAGGAAGTCTTTTTGTCCACGGTATCTTGAAACAACACTTACGTACTTAACAAGGATTGAACCTATTACACAAGATGGACGGCGCTTTCGCAAGCAGCACGTCATACGAAAGAATTTGGAGCAAAAGGTGAGGCCACCTTTAAAATTTACACAACTTTCTCGGGAGGTTAATGTTGTAGGGCTTCAAGAAGGATAGAAAGAATGTTGCCAAACAATTTTCAATTTTTGATCATGCTCCAAGGGATAAACATAAACCAAAGCGAATCGGCAGTAATTTACATTTCGGTCACCTGTACTACATAGGCCCTTCAACAATTATCTCTACTCCAGAAGGGCCCCAGCATCCCCCAACGAGCCTGTTCAAAAGCCCCGTTGACCTTTGGGGCCAACAATGACTCGTATTTCACAATCATTTCATTATATATTTAATGATATTGTTTAGTTATGCCAGCAGAATGAATTAAACAGCATGTTTTACTCGCCTAATAGTTGCGAAGAACGATCAAAACTTCTGGTAAATGTGCCCAATTGATTCTCTGATGTCAATAAATGGGGTTCAATAATCTCTATTTCAGTTTTTATTCTGTAGCACCAATGCATCCTCCCCAAGAGAATTAACCCTGAGATTACTAATCCAGATATATATATATATATATATATATATTATATAGGTTCTCTCATGGTTATAGTCCAGAGGAAAAATAGCATGACTCCTTATAGAAGCAATATCATTGTGAGCGCGGTATATTGAGATAGAATATGACATTCTATATCCCTCTTCATCGGACTTGACGGGAAGCAAGAAGGAACCATGCCTTCCGAACGTTCCAGACCGAGGCTTTCCGAGCAGCCTCTTTCTTTATATACATCCAGAAAAGGGTTATTACATAATAATTCAAGATGTAATATAAGAGTCATGTCATACAATTATAATGTGCGAGTCCAAAATCCCCTGTAAAACGAAAATCTTGGCCTGTTAATGAGTTTCTCCATAGTATGTGTGTACATGGGTATGTGTGTGTGTGGGGGGGGGGGGGGGAGAAAATCTACCTTTCGTCTAACATTCAGAGATGACAGATAGTTGACTTAAAACAAATTTTGTTAGCCCCCATCCCCCCCTCCCTCAGAATGACAATTGTGACTGTACAGTGCATGTGCAAGTTTGTAATGAATTGTACTAATTTGTAATGAGCGTTTATCAAGTCCCCTTGATGAAATAGTCAAGAACCCACATGAATTGAACTTTCACTGTGTTTTGCAAACAGGTTCTTTAACTCCTTTTTATATAAATCGAAAATTTTAGATCTTGAGAGCAACAAGACTTTATGTCTTCACTTCTATTTCCATCAAGTGAATTGCTTTGCTAGGAATAAAAGTGCAGTGTATCTGCCACAGAAGGCTGATCTTCATATTTTAATTAACGGTTAACATGGTTAAGAGGCGAACTACCTGCATAATAAATTGCCATCAAAATAACCACTGCATAATATTGAGGTCACAATAAATGGGGCAAATTGCGCCGAGCATTCTATCTAAACGACAGGGCACTTTATTGCTTATGATAAATAATTGTAAATTTTATAATTATTCTTTTGAAAAATGGCTTTCAAACTTCCTTACGGTTGATGAGGTGTCGTCGGCCAAAACACTGTTCGTGCTTTGACATGTCTGATTTCAATCAATCAGATGCTAATTTCGACTGCTCTAATGGACTATTTCTCCCGTTATCATATTATCGGATCGTTATCGCTACTAGAAGCTCAGCCGAATTAGCATTTGTTGAAAACAGCCACGAAGACTAAAATTCTGTATTCTATTATTCCACATAAACTTCATAATACCTCATCTGTAGCAAATGAATTTATATAGGCGAGTAAAAGGAGTTTCTGAAAGCAGATTATTCCATTGCTATCAAATAGACACGAGACAAAAATAGGCCGTTTTCTTTTGTCAGCCTGCATACATCATGTACATAGGGGTATAATTGGCACCTATCCAAGCACCAAGCTGCAGTCTGCTGCAGTCAGACCTTCAGAAATATCTAGAAAGGATTAAGCTATTTTGACTCGATTAAAAATGAAGAACATCATCTAGGCCAGACATAATGATTTGTGCCCCTATCATTCGAGGGGTCCGACGTTGATTCTTGCGCATACTATTTATTTATTCATTTATTGCGATTGTTTTTTTGTTTTGTTTTGGGGTTATTTTTCTTTTTTAATTCTACAAATGTAATAACTAAAGGAAAGGTGACCAATATGACTGTTGTAATACACAATTTGAGTAAAGCGGCGACCCATCTCTGGTCAAAGTATTGGGTTCACTTTGCTACTAGAACATGTTATTTTTTCTTCATTATACTCCTCCTCTGTACATTTTTATCTTGTAACCCTCCGCTTTGTTAGCGAAACTGCAAATTTTGTTTTCCATCATCTCATTTTCAAATATTGCTTATGTCCAAATAAACCTAGTAGTAACTATCACAATTCATCATTTGATGACAGACATATAATTAATATATCGATAAATACATGGATAAAGTAGTTGAATCTTTTAGTACATTTTTTTTTTTGGAGGGGGGGGGGGGGTATGTTTAGTACATAATTTTATGGGGGGGGGGGGTGAATTCTGCGTTCGCAACTGCATTTCCTGCAGATCTTTCACAGCCATTACTCAGCATGTGTACACAAACTACACATGGGGGAAGTGGGCCTCGTTGAATGTCATGTGATAAGCCCCGAAACACGTGACACATCATGCTGTCGAGGAGACGCCATTTTATGACCCATAACAATGCCTCCTCCATGTACATGCATGTATGATATATTATGCTCGCGCTTTTTTAACTGGTAAGCTGCCGATGGTGTGGGTTATACCAAGCTGGGCGTCACTAAAAACAGAAGGGGTGGGTGGGGGGGGGGGGGGGACATAGCAACTTATAATTTTTGTCAGTGAAACTAAAAAATGTTTTCAGCAAGACTTATTTTTGTACGTGTATGTAGAAGTAGATACAAAACGTACGTTTTTAAAAGTTTGTACATGTATTACCTATTCAACAAGTGACAATACTGTGACCTGCTGTTGTCTGCAATCAACTCTGTCAAACTCGTTCGGAGAATGATAAATCATCGTGTAAACTGATCGGACAATTTCTAAAAATCAAGTTTACACATACATGACATAATATTACCCGTCTACCGCAATGTAAGATATATCAGATGGATTGGTTTTTAGGCTAGCTGCATACAACTATAGCTTTAGGCCGAACTATTTTCGTGTATTCTAATTATCATTACTTCCCCATTATCATCAATTTTTTCCATAAAACCCTGGAAGCAATGCGCATGGCATATCGTCCCATTCTATTTTCGTTCCGGGATCGGACCATACACTGCATATCTGCCTGGTCAAACAGGAGATTTTTATTGTAACTGGACAACAGAATATTCGTATTCTTGACGCATGGGTACCAGCACCACTCGTTATGTAATAAAAAGTGATAGGCGTACGAAGGTTCGGCCTTCACTGTTTACTACTTAATGAACAAACCCAGCTCGTCTAACATACCAGTAAAGTAATGACGATAGAAGACAAAAAAAAAATAATTAAAAAATCCGAGGATCTACAGGTAACAAAAATATCGGACACCCGATTAAAAACATGTAAAAAGAAAGTAATATTTTCACATATCCATCTATCTTCTGTAGTCAGACATTGTTAGACAGACAGGCCTATAGTATACATGTAGTTACAGATATCTGAATATATATGGGCGTGATTTTGCCAGGGTACTGTCGTCTCTTGCCCGAATATCAACTCTTTGAAATTCAGTGGGCAAAGCTACAGAGCAAAACGAGAGAGAGAGAGAGAAAAAAAAAATCTCGTTATATGAGATAATGGTCCACAGCTGCCTAGCCCCCCCCCCCCCCCCCCACTCACCGCCCACCCATACGCCCATATAGATATAGATGGCTTCGGTATCTCCAATTATTATTTTCAGCGGGAAAGCGTCTGTCTTTAGAGACTAATGAAAATTTGATGCCATCATAATTATCCGGGTCAAATTTTATGCAGATTTCTCGGAGATGTCATAGTAATTAGATGTAACTTGAACAATTTTCTGGAATTTCCCATCGTAATGGGGGAGCAGCTGCCAGTTCACTATATTAACTAGATTCAACATCTTGATTGCATGGGGATTCACGATGGACTTATTATTTTCATGTACGTCATACAAAATGTATTGAATTCTGTATGGTTTTATTATTTAAAAAAAATCTAATCTAGCTACCCGTTTAAACGTCTGACCTAGATATAAATTTCTGAACTTAAACATGATGAGAAGCTTTCTTTACCACGTTTCCTTCAACAACAGTGAACATGGTGATTACCCCCCCCCCGAAAATAAAAGCAGGTTATCCAGCAACTGTTGAATATCTCATGCAACTGTAAAAAAAAAAAAAAAAAAAAAAAAAAAAAATATATATATATATATATATATATATATATATATATATTAATGTACATGCATCTACTTAGTATTCGAAATTGGAATTTTAAAAATCATTTAATGCAGATTTCCGCGTGAAATTAAAATGATGGTTGAAGACAGCAGCCTATCGCTGCCACGTTTTTTTTTTAGTGCTGCTAACTGATTGATCCTCAGTTTAACTTGAAAGTAGAGAGATTGCTGTTTTTCTGAACACTCGAATGATTTTTATTTGGTTTGAGCCCAGCAAATGCTATTACCCCCATATCATTTGTCATCTCTTATCATTATTACGTAATGTTATACCTTTATGTCAATAAAATAAGATATGGAATGACCAAGGATGTTCTTGTCATGAATTCCAGGACCTGCGTTACGGGGTACATTTGCCAAACATGTCCCCTCCCCAAAAATGTTGACGTTTCCAAAATCTTCATTATAATACACAATCATACACAATCAACATTTTAGAATATTTTCTATACATTTTTTTTCCAAAATGATATTCGACCATTAATACTGTACTCGAATAATATTTTCACATGTTTTAGCATCCTTAATCCTGTTAAAAGTGGTCATCGGAGGCTGAGAAAGGCCAGGAGAAAAGGGATCCTATGGTCATCTATTGTAAGCCTACTTTATACGACGCAGCCATGTGAATACCACGTCAACGGCTGCGTGACTTTTGGGTCAGTTCTGTTTATGCAAATCTTTCATCACTTCTTCACATTGTCATGATAAGTACGGAACAATAAAAACGTGACCAGCAACGAGGTCGGAGCGCATTGTCCATGAGAATTCATCCATGTATACGATGTGCATAGTGCAAGATAAGGACCAATGCTTTATCTTTATTTGGACATCGATATGGTGCGCTGGAGTAAACAAAATCCGATTTTAATAATGCTAAAAAAATAAGGGGAATGTTCGCCTCTTGCATGCCTTTAATAAACAATTTTATGCTTTTACACTTTAAGTATTTAAAAAAAGTTGGGACTTGTTGGTAATAATAAAAAGGAATAATAATAATGATAATGATAATAATATAATAAACCATACACATTACATGTGCTTAGGAACAAAAGGAAAAGAAAAGCGAAGGGAAAATAAGTTAATGATTCAAAGGAAGACGTCCAAACTGAAACCTTGCCGTGTTATATTGCGAGCTCAAGCAAGGGTAAACATTTCGGGGGATGGGGGGGGGGGGGGGGGGGTAAGGAAATGAGATGAAATGGATGTAGTAATATATCCACTGATACAACATGCAGCCGCAAAGTGAGTTGCCCATCTAAGAATAATGCAAAGTTCTTCAGATTCTGTCATCTTTGTAACTTTCATAAATTTAATTCTTCTAATACCGTCTCAAACTTTGTAATACTAAAACTACAATTTGACAATGCATGATTCAACTTTTTCATCCAAAGCCAATATGTCTTCAATGATTAAGTAAGACCAGCTACTTTTGCCGGTCCCCATTCCTATTTTTGTTCTCAAAAGAGTAGCCCCCACATAACCGGTAAGAAAGTCCTGGTCCCAAGATTAAAATACCTCCTTTTATTTACATTAAAAACATTGATATACTTGATATCCCCCCCCCCACCCGATTTATGAAAAAAAAAAAAAATTATTATTACATGTATTCACCTACCTCTGAGATCTCTTAATTAATGCCTGTTCTGTTCTCCTTGATGTTAAAAAGTTATTTATGTTGAAATCTAGTCGGGTTTCTTATACGTTATCAATATTTGAGCAACATCTAATTATGATATTATCACTGAATCTGCGAAGTGCCGACAATGGCACAAAAAGATGGGTAAACACCAGCATCTGCATTCTCCGAGTTAGCAGTGAACACCTTGTCCGAAACGACTGCCAACGAAATGTCAAAGAGTTTCAGAATGTGCGAGACAAGATGACGACACAGAGTTTACCAGCGATGACCGTGTTGTGCTAGCTGACAGTGTTCTTTGACCATGATGACATGTTTGACCCAAATATCGTGACTGCCGCGAGACTATACATGTGTGGCATGCATGCATGCGTGCGAGCGTGCAGTTTGGACAACCCAACGAGTCCGCGGACGAGTGTCGCAGCTGTCAGCGCACGATGTACGAAGTCTTCGTCTGCCTGTTGCACCCACCTGTGTCTGTGAGGGGGCGACCAAAGAATGATCATTGATTTTTCAGGTAAGCCCAGGTTCCTGATTGAGTCTCTGTAGGCTCAAAAGGTGAGGAGATATTCGACTTGTTTAATTAATCAGTGATGGAATAATTCGCATTTAGCCAGATGTTATTAGCAGGTACTTCAGAACTATCATGATTTTAGTCTTAATTTGAGTATTGATTCAGTTGATCCAGAAAATACCATTTTATCGAAAATGTCGTACAGCCTATGTACCTCCTTGGTTTTACCAGGGAAGTGGTTTTGCAAACAGGGCCTATAGAATTAGAACATAGTCCTGTGATGAGCTGCCAAACCATACATCTGTTCAATAGACTTTTACAGAGGATTATCGTCGCCTAGTCTAAAGAGCAAAGACCTTTGTTGTGAGTAAGGAGTCGTTACGAGCACCGCAATTAGGAAATATATTCAAAACCATGATGAAAAATATACCACGAGAATCCCATCCCCATAACTTACATATACAACAAAATACTCACTTTTCCTGATTAAAACGAATGCTTCTGAAAAAAAGTTAGCTCGTTAGACACAATCGATGAGTATGCGAGGAAGAATAATAACTACAGTCTTCGCACTAACCAAGGCCTCATTACGTAACGAAGGGTTGCATAAAATAGGCCAGCAGTCGAGTCCATTCTAATGAGGGAAGTTTCTTACATATCTGCGTGAGGAAACAAGCAAGGCAAAAAATAATTTCGTGCCTCAGACGTAGATCCAAATCCAAATACAGTGGAAACTGGGTATAAAGAGGTCTGATATAACAATATTCCTGATATAACCAAGGAGTTACTCCTTGATATAACGAGGTAATGCTCCGGTCCCGACTCTTTATATTCTATCGTGTTGTTTTAACCTGATATAACGATATTCCTGCTATAACAAGGTAATTTTGTTTGTCCCAAGGACCTTGTTATACTGAGTTTCCACTGTATCCGAAAGCTACCTGCTGAATAGCATCCGTTGGAACAAACATGAAACCATGCAACATAATCAAAACGCTCTTCCTCTGTTGTTGTGTTGTTGTTGTTTTTTTGTTTGTTTTTTTCTTTTTTTTTTGTTGCTTTGTTATTTTTCAGTGATTGAAATTCCGCTTTGATAATCTGTAACCCATTTTGAATCTTCATTTGTATTTCTGTGCTGATGATAATCCAAAATTGCGGATTTTAGTTCAATAAATTGCTTTTAATTTAATTTAATTTCTTTGTATATACAGCATCTTCAAATCACGACCCCCTATCTCTCTCTCTCTTTCTCTCTGCCTGTCATTCTTTTTTTATATTTATATGTTTTATTATAGCATTGGTCACAAAAGGTGTACAATCAGATCATACAAAGGATTAATGAAGAATTTAAAAAAAAAAAAAAAAAAAAATAGTTTTTTATTGTATCGTTGGAACTATTTTTTTATTTTTTTTTATTGCAACTCTGCCTGTCATTCTATTTCCCTCTACCCCTCTCTTTCTCTCTAAACGAAATGTAAAGTGGTTTTAACGAATGTTGTCGGCACCCCTTCTAGAGCACTTGCCCCTCCCCCCCCCCCCCCCCCCCCCGTCTACCATGGATTTGTTATGGAAATAGAACACATGAAACACATGAAGAGAGATGTATTTCTTGCTGTGCAACTTGTTCGTCCAAATTGAGCAGATAACAGGCAGAGAGGGCGCCAAATCAAATCGCGAATTGTCTGTATTGGATATCTCTCCAAACCAGACAGGGTAAAAAAAAAAAAAATAAATAAATACACGCACACAAAAACCCTTTTCCCTCCATCTATCTTCTGTAGTTCGTGTGACACTCTTTGTAATTACATTATATTTATTCTTTATCTTGATCATTATTATCATTACAGATTATTGAAGGAAAAAAAGGATTTATCTTGATCATCATTATCATTTCAGATTATTGAAGGAAAAGAAAGGATAGGAACACTACATTAATTTTGTTATTGGCCCAGATTTTATTAAAGGAGGGAGTTCTTTATATGGCCATTACTAATCATTTTAATCAAAGTATGTTCGTTAAATAGAGATTAATTAACTTTAGCATACACTTCTCCCTTAAAACTTTTGTCTCTTTCAAACTTTTTACCAATCTTTGCAATATCAGAAGGAGCATCGCTAGATAGTATTGACCCCCCCCCCCTCCAATCTCCGAATTTGCAAACAAGCGTAAATCTTCGATTTTTTTTTTAATCGACCCTAAATCGTTTTCTTCAAAATCGTTTTCTTCAAAATGTTTGTGTTGGCACTTGAAGTGGTAATGCATATTAAAAGTCATCAAATTTCCGGTTCCGGTTAATATTCATTTTCAATCATTATTCATTGTTGCCATTTTCCCTATGATAATCTCTACGTTTTGCCTTTCCTCTATTTCGACAATTATTACATCAGGCCAGTCCTTGAGTGTCACAACAAATTCCTCCCATTTCTCATGTTTGTCTTCTGCTTACACCTGTAAACTTGTTACGAACGATTCGGACCGCCAAAAATTGAAGCTCCACGCGACAGCTCGATATTTGAGCTTTCTGCTATTGATTACGCGATATCACTCGAAAAAACAAACAAACACACAAATAAAATTCAAAGAATTTTTCAAAACACAATCATAAAAAAGAAGGCCATTGAGCGCAGGTTCAGGTGAAGTAACACCTGAAACAAATGTTGATCTTTCATGTTTTCCAATATATTCCAGGACAAGTGAAGTTTTGCTTTCGATTCATCCACGATCAAACGTATTTCATGATGTTGTTGGAAAACCGAGAAATTGGGTGTTCGATTACACTGAACAGCACTCAAATTCAATGAATATCCGCGGGATACAAGCTTCACCTTTTGAAGTGTGTTTTCTACCAGACGAACGAACACTTCTTGAGATCTGAAGACTTTACTGGAGAAGAGAAAATGAGAAAATAAAGGGTTGAAATAGAGAGTGGACTCGACGTTTTCTTTTTATCTTTCTCCATCTTAATTTTGTAAATGGATCCCCTGTTTATTTCGCGTTAGCTGAAAAGTCGACAAATGGGTCAAATTTAGCGCGGGGTATTTTTTTGTGGGGGACACTAGTGAGAAGCTTTGGAGCCATATATCCACAGCTAGTCCTCGGGGCAAGTTGAAATTTGAACAGACTTAATGCGTACTCATTTCGTTTTGAGGGTTTCTTTTTCCTACAAACATTCGATCAATATGCCTCTAAAGTATATATTTTTTCTGTATCTATTTTCCCTTTTTTCATTTTGTATTTCTTTGGTAATCATCTCATCCTCGAAGAATTCGAAGAAATACTAGGCAACTCCTTGACATTGGTATCTTTTAACGGCTCGACAAAGACAAGGTTGCATAATGAAAGTAGCAAGGCTCCTCTCCTCTGCTCATAACATCCGGGCGTTTTATCGAAGTGCCCTTCAAAATCTAAATATTTATATTGCAGATTCGTTTTCAGAAACATATGTGTATATATATACTAGTATTCAAAAGGTTCATATACTGATCTATAAGAGCATTCGCTTGAGCTTTAAGCCCCCCCCCCCATCACCTTCCCCGCGAACCAAAGGGGGGGGGGGAGAGAAAGAAAGAGAGAGAGAGAGAGAGAGAGAGAGAGAGAGAGAGAGAGGAAGGCAACTTATAAACGGGATGATAGGGCCACTGCCTCACTCGATGGCCCTTTTTCTCTCGCATTTCATTCATGTAAAGCCCGGGGCTCCACCACCCCCTCCCCCTCAATGGCTGAACACAAAGCTACGCCACTGCTCGCATAAGTTTCACCATCATACAGTATCTTCCTGTCCGAGGCTCGGACACATCAGTCAAGATCAGCTACAGGTCAATGGTACATCAACCGATATCGGACGCTAATGCATGGCAAATGTCCAGGGACTATGGTTTTCCAGGAATAGTCCAGGGATGAAACAGAATATACAGATAAAAAAACACACACAATGTTTTACTGCTAATGTGATACGACCCTTGGCTATCCACTGCCGATGAATAGAACACCAAGAAGCAATTAGTATGATGTACTGTGCGTCATTGTCTCGGCTTGGATACCATGACGTGTTGGTCGCTGTTATCAAGAAGCTCCTTGCTGAAATCTTGCAAGTTGCTTTTGTGGGCGAGCCCTTTGTATTTTTTTTATATCTTACTTGAGCTACCCTCTCCATTTCATTCCTTCTGAAATGACAGACTCTCAACATCATCGATGAAAGCTTTGCAAATCTTTGCCATTGACACATGTCAAGAGCTCCGAGCTTTCAGAAGCTGCTAATTACCCATGGTCGCGTTACAGAGTATGTATAAGAACCCACAGCTTTAACTCATGCTATTGCTACGCGATTAAGAAGGAAATAAAATAAAGACATTGGCAGATCCAAGATGGATTGGAAACCCTAAAAATTCTGCCGCCAAAAAGAAAGAAAGGAAAAAAAAAAATCCAGACATTTTCAGATGCGTGCTTTAGTCAATATACTGCTCTGAAAAGCAAGACAAAAAAGAAGGACTAACAATGATATTAAAGTGTCCTGAAAAAAAAAAAAATAATAAATTTGTATACTGCTAGAAGTATGAAATTAACCTCAAAGAACTTTATCTGAAATTCTATAGGTCAACGGTTTAGGAGTATGAAGGAAATAAGGGATAACATGAAGGTGCTCGCGCGGAACCGAACCTCCGAGTTGGGTTCCGCGCGAGCCCTTAACTTGGCGAGTGCGTACGGGTACGTTGAGTAGTCTACTCACGAGTCGCTTTTATGCTTATATAGAGATAATAGTTAAACTTGTAATATCTCTTTATAGAAGTGATATTCGAAGCCCATATTTGGAATATAGTAGAATGACATGGAACCTCTAACATACAGAGTAAAACATTTTTTTATGATTGGTACCCTTTAAAGGGTCCCACGTTTTCAAAAAAAAAAAAAAAAATAAAGTTCACTTTTTCCGTATACAGAAAGAAGAACTGTAGCTGGTCACGATGGAGGGGATAGGGGAAGAGATTATATGGATTACGTCATGTCAGTGGTAGACACTGATGAATGCATAAGTGAAATAATTGACTTGTTTTTCGTCTCGTTTTATGTAAGGCCGGTACAAGAAACTTCTGTATTTCACGAGAAAGCAAACCATTATCTTTGAGAGCGAATCAAATTAAGCCGATATAAAAAGGATTCTGCGTTTTCTTTAATGTACTGTATTTTTTTTAGTTCACCTACTTTTCCGTTTCGTTTTCCATCGATTATTTGCCTTACAGTATACTTCCACGTTTCTCGTAATTTGTTTTTCTTGCATGTATATAATTCTTCTCTTTTCCTAGAGATTTATTGCATGTGCTGAGGATATACACTGGGCCGAAAATAGAAACAACCCGGAGGGTTACTCTGACCAAGTAAAAAAACAGAGAGAGAGAGAGAGAGAGAGAGAGAGAGAGAGAGAGAGAGAGAGAAGGAGTTTCCCCAAAAGATTCAGGCGGATATACGTGTCCTCAAAGCACAAGTGGTATTAAGCATGGAAGCGAGGGGGTGGGGAAGTAGGGGAAGTGGGGCAGAGGCTGAAGCTTGATCATTATGATAATGACCAAGAACCAATTTGCCAAACAGAGCGACATAGGAAACAGGTAACGCAGAACGAGTTGTGTCAGACCAAACGACAATCATTTTGCTTGAATTTTTTTATTAAAAAAACCCCAAAAAACTCTTCCAAACATTTCATGATACATCTTTGCACATTTGAACAAGTGAAGAAGCACATCTTATAACAAGAAAAAAAAGATGTGTTGAATAATACTGCATGAGCCCAGAGGCTGAAAATGCATTATGCCGCCTTCACTAAAGAAATTTTGCACTGATTGAATGGGTAAACGAAAACCTGTAATCAGAAATGGTAGTCTGATACCCGTTTGACGAGACATGCGAGCGCAGACTCCCTAATCAGTTATAAGAATATGAAGAGATTGGAAAAATATTAAGAGGGAACAGCTAAAATGAGAAGGATAAGCGAAGGCACAACGTCAAGAAAATGGAACGTGTATAGATATGCCAGAGCAATGGGTTCAGGTAACAGGATACGGAGCTAAAACGCGAAAATGAGCGATAAAGAGAACTCAAGATAAAATGTTAAGAGAAGTTGACATGGTCAAAAATTGAAATGACTTTGAAGAGGAGATCATGTTGTTTAGAATTTATAGCATCACTTTTATTTAAACTATGTAAGCATTTACGACCCGTAAGCAGAAAAGTAGCGACGTATTATAATACATGTATCCAGAAACGTGCACGAGCATGGAGTTTGTCCTTATTTTTTTCTAAATATGATACTGCAAATCAAAAATTCGATAAAAATTATATTCTGATTAATCCATGTGGGATAGAACACATCACGTATAATTACAGTTGTTTTTGCTTAAACCAATACGCGGAGCGTTTTTGAAAGTGGGGGGGGGGGTCGATTTGATTTCATTCTTTAATGACAATTTTCGAACCTTTTTTCAGAGATTTTATGAAACGGTCTACTAAAAAAAAAAGTTGGGGGGGGGGGGGCTGCAGCCCCCCCCCCCCCCCCCCCCCCCCCCCCCCCCCCCCCCCCCCCCTGTTCCGCGGCCCATGCTTTTGGTAAGCCTTCATCACATATCTGTCATATTTCTTGGATTTGAGATAATATAGCAAGAGACGCACGATTCTTAGCAACTGTAAAGATATTTTCTCCGGTGGAATGAAAAGAAAAGAAAAGAAAGGCCTTTATCAAAGCCTTGATCTAAATGACGTTTCAAAATATTTGGATTTGCTTTGCTTTTTTTTTTTTTTTTTTTTTTTTTGGTAAGGCGTCTATGTCCAACAGATTAACACTACCGCCCTCTATCTACAAGTTATTGTGAGTCTTGCACTTTGCTGGATTGTGCTTTCAGCGGTGTTGAGAAGGTCTGATGCATCAATTCAACCCAGCCATGCCACCAGGTTAGTCAAAACTTGTGAAACTACTCCAAAGTTTCATAAATCCTGCATGGTGCTCATTTCATTTGTTCCTTTTGAAAACTTTACACCGTGTTAGATTTCTATGAGAACGACACCTATATGAGTGTAATATCTCCCATAATGCCTGCAAGGCAATTTCTCTCGCTTTGGGCAAAAACCTTACTAGCGACCAATTTTGTAAAAAACCCTTAACATAAAAGATATACTCTTCTTCCAGGTACATTTCATTTCTCTTGAGTTCTTAGATTTGCTTTACGTCGAGTCTCTTGCCTAGAGCATTTCATTAGACGTGATTTATTATAATTCATCTCCCCTTACGTCTTTGTTTTCGTTTGCTGATTCTTTCTTTTTTTAAATTGCACATGCAAACCGTTACAGGTGAGACCACGGCGAAAATAAAAAGATAGATGGTTTGACAACTGAAAGACGTAATAAATGAAATCCAATGCTCATTAACCCCGCAAGACAATGCCATTAGACAATGACATGTATCACAAGGCAGTCTGAGGCACATTTTGCGACAACATATCGTTTGAAGACATAGCTTTTAATGGCAAGAGTGATCGTTTATGGAAGGAAGACACGCTGGCTGTGTTATCGACCCTGGATTAAAAAAAAAAAAAAAAAAAAAAATGTCTGATCAGACAGCCTTTACGATTTTTACGTGCAGATAACGGTAGGTATTTATGTAAGTAATTATACAACTTTCTTCTTTGCTTTTCAAGCAGTTCCTGATAGGTTCATGAAATGGCGCTTTATATATACCCAATATTATTATTATTATTATTATTATTATTATTATTTAACCACTCTCATTTTGTTTTTACTAAAAAATATGTACCTTTTACAGAATAAAAGAAAAAAAAAGAAACTAAAATGATGAGATCAAAGGAGAGGGCAGAAATACCAACAAAGAAACAACATCATCGAAGTCAGAGAAAATAAGAGGAAAATGATCTTTGATTGTAACCATGAGCCAAAGGATCTTGCATGCGAAAGCTAATGTTACACATTCAGCCAACTACGAAGCCGGAAGTATTTCGTATCTCTTTCACTTTAAGCCAGTCCCATTTGAGAACACCTTTTTTAGATGTTTGGATCGATGCTTATCAGATGATGATCGGCCAACAGGAAACAAAGACGAATCTTATACATCTGGCTAAGATATCTGAGTTCTTTGGCTTATTTGTGACCTTTCAACGTCCAGTACAACAAAATCCACGAACGGTTGCAAGTACCATTCAGTGAACTTGCTGTTTGCTGTTTGATTATTTTGATCTAATCGCTTCTGCATAATCTTTCTGGGCCCTCCTGCATAAAAAGTTGCGATTAAACGCAACTCAACGCAACTCCATTTTCAACCAATCAAGATTGCGTATTTGGGACTTGCGTTTAATTTTTTTTTTCTGTGCCATGAACTCCCCAGCAAAGAAAAAAAAATGGTTTGATTTCATTTTTCCATTTGTTTGTTTGTCTGTTTTTATTGAGAGATAAGTGTCTCAGGGAGAGAGAATTTCTTGATTTCAATTCAAAGTGCTGTCAGACAGAAGAGGATACAATACGAAAACAATGAAACACATTCAAGGGAGAGACGTTACATTCTTATGTTCTCTAGAAAAGAAGAATGTATTATCATTTCTGACTAATAAAATCATTCAATACAAAAAATGAAAAATAAAGAGGAGATATACTGATGGAGACTCTCTGTGCATTTGGATCTTTTCCTTTATTTAGAAAATTCTGATCAAATTCTGAGAAATATCGAATGCTTATAGTCTTTGCGATCCCAAGTTTACACAATGTATCGTAGACATGAACTGCTATCTAAAGATACACGTAAGTTCGAAACTATCCCGACTATGAATGTTCTCTTTTCATATTTCTTTTTTCAGAATCTGTCAACTGAATCAACAATGGAAGTGTAATCGCTTAAAGGGAAGCTTGAGTCTTGGGAAGGATTAAAAAAAAAAAACAATTTGTGAGCTTTCTCATTCTTTCTATGTCAGTTTGGAAGATTATCATAGTAGATTATGTCCCCTGAAAAGGATTACTCTTCAAATGCTCTCACATTCAAAATAGGACAAGAAACAGTTGAAATAATTATTCGGGCCGATCATTTGTGTTAGTCCCATATACACATTTCTGTGAGCATTGCATGTGACTCTCAGCAGTAATGAGTCAATTTCTTATCATTTTGGGGATTCCAAAACATTACGGCATACACCAATTCTTATGTGCTATATAATCAACCTTTCCCAATTGCTTTGAGAAAGTTTCTATCACTAAATCAATCTCCTGGCCAGGGCCCCGTTGCATAAAACTTACCATTGACGGTAACTCTGCTATCAATGGTAACTACCATGGTAACATCACTCAACAGCCAATCAAAATCAAGTTTTCCATAAGAGTTACCACTGACAGCAAAGTTACCGTTAATAGTAAGTTTTATGCAACAGGGCCTAGAGAACTCCACTTTATCTGCAAGGAGTTGGTATGGAGTGTGACACCCCATCCCATCCCAATCCCCACTCCGACAAATTTCTTTGGTCAGCAGATCCATGAATGTTGCCTGCGGATGTGGAGGCTCTTTCGTTTTTTGCTCGCTGAAAACAAATTTCAGCAAGTTTTGTCTGGCATGCCCGCCCCACCCCCCCCCCCTACATTCCAAATTTTCTAGTGACGCCTCTCGGGGTGGGGTGCACTATCAACAGACGCCAGCTCAGCCTTTCTCACCCTCTCTACCGGCATGGGGGAGCTACGCGGTACCAGTCAGTACAAACCTATACCAGTTACGTCTGAATGAGTTTGTACTAATAACAGGCACCAGTATGTTTGCATTCAAAAGATTTATCAAACCCATTTGGCGGAAATGAAATAAATAATGACAATGAATGGAGTGACGCACGAAAAAAATTTCGGGCAATTTATTGTTGTCAGTTTGTTCAAATCATATCAATGGAAAACGGAGGGGTAAAGTCCAAGTTTTGTACCGCTAATGTTCTATATTTGGTAAAGCGATAACGGGTATGGGCTATGTGGTGTGAAGCGTTCGACTCTATGAATATTATGCCCTATTCGGCATGATATAATATAAAATGATTTGCACGAGTTCACTAATATGCCATGCATGTGCAGTAATTCTCAGATATCATCATATTTGTGTGGGTTTGGGAGCTGTTTCCAGTTCGGAATGCATATTTGAAACGTAAAATCGCATCTGCGAATGATGCTGGCATTATTTTAATGATCGTTAAGGGAACGCGACTTCCACACCATGACTGAACTCTACCCCCCCCCCTCTCTCTCTCTCTCTCTCTCTCTCTCTCTTCTCTCTCTCCCCCCCCCCCCCCCCCCCACCCTCTCTATAGTAGGTCCATCGTGATGGTGTGTCTATTTCTCTACTTGTCACTTTTGACCATGTTAATTATAACCAAGCTCTAGAAGGATCACGTGGCAAGCTAGGATTATAGAAACTGGTCATTGCTATTTCATCGGCGCGGTTGAGGCAGCAAGTATAACTTGTATTCAAGAGGCTGAACCGACGGATCGTTACCTCAAGTGTCGGGTGAAAGAATAATAATGAGAGGGCAAAGGGGGAGAGATAGACGAGAACGAAAAGAAAGAGGGTAAAAATGAGAGAGGTAGAATAACAGAGATCGAGAGGGAGGGTAAAATATATTCCTCTTTACTTTCTCTATTCGACAGAATGCGAGAACATCTCGTTGCCCAAACACACAATCGATATCATATAGATTTCTCAAATCGCTCTTTGCATCTGGGTTGGTCGTATCTTTCGGCAGTATATATCATGTCTTCATTTCATCCTCGTGGAGTCTCATACTAAGGCTATCGCACATCAAGACAGAGGAAAAGTCTCAGTTCTTGATTCCACTACAACTGTAAATTATGTTTCGCACGCTAACTCAAAGTTACTGGTCACCCTCTCGGCAATATTGACATTTTGAAAGGCTGCGCTCGACAATAGTGTCCCCAAGCTTTCATAGAACATTGATGATAAGGATTCGAGATCTTGGGAATCTAATTAGCAAAAGAAATATGATTCAGATATTATTATGTGCGGCATATTTCACCACAATAAATGCCTGAAGATAAGTGGGGAGATATTGATCTCGATGATGATTTCTCTCTATACCCTCAGTCTATTGAAGCTACCTGAGGGGCACTCTGAGGACGATCTACATCACGATCACGTGATGATTTTTCATGAAATAGGCATGAACCATGTACGATAGCCATGCTTGGTGCACTTCAAAATATGTTCAATAGAAAGTGCCTACCACCAGAGTGAAATTAAAAAAAGAAGAAGATTAAATCAAAGTCAAAAGTAAAAAGAAATATCTATCATAACGATTTAAAACAATGAATGATGCCTTACACCTAATATCTTAATTTACAAGAGAGACAAACCTAGGTTAATACATGACATCAGACAAAAAAAAAAAAAAAGGCTAATAATTCTATGCTTTGTTTAAAGAAATTACGTTTCTAATAAGGAAAGCTACTACTGTAAAAGTGTCTTTGTCTGTTTGTGGTGACAATAAGTTCATATGGTTAAGATAGGGCCGAGAATTATGGAAAGCATTGCAAAATTATGCCAAACGAAAATAATTTAACATTCGAAAATAAAGGTTAAAAAATCATTTAAAAAAAAAACGATCACGAGGGTCAAGATTAAATGGGTGGCGAAAAATGATATTGAGTCCCTTATAGAATTACTCTTGTACTTTGAATGTTTCATGTCAAGTTTATTACCGCGGTAAGTTCTTATATTGTGATGGAAAATAAATATTCAACTTTCCTTACCAAACTTTGACCATTGCAAAAACAATAACTTCATTGCTTCCATGCCAAAATGTATTTTTAAAAGCCATCGTGTATTTCCTCTTAGGCTAACACCGTGCGTATGGAAGGCTTCGTCGTGTTTACAGAGGAACGGAACTTTCAGAAAGCAGTGATGAACTCTGTTTGTTTTTCCAATTGAGCACCTTGAATGATAGAAGGCGGTACTATAAAACCTTATACGATTACAATCGTGTAAACACAAACTGCGGAGTAAAAGCTAGATATAGCTCCTGTGGATACGGGGGGGGGGGGGGGGGCACGTGCCCCAAATGTCACGGCGAAAAAGCATGAAGGAGAGAGACTGAGAGAGAAAGGTAGAAAGAAAGGTAGAAAGAAAGGGAGGGGAAAAAAGAAACGTGAATATGATGTAAAGGAGATGTCACATGATAATTGTGTAATGGTTTCTATTAATGATGCTAATAAGATCATTATTTTTATCTCTCTCTCTCTCGTCGTGACATTCCCTAAAATGTTCTAGTTCCCCGCCTATGGATGTACACACACTAAGGGGTGTCGCCATAGGGAGGGGGTGCCACCCTCAAATTGAAATTGCTGTTCGCAAATTCGTAATTGTTGGCGATAATATTAGTAAACAGTATTTGTTAACACGTGGACCGTTTTTAATCGTAAAGGCAAATTTGTAAATACGGGTACTTTTTAAATTTAACTCTTCGAAATGAAAATAAATCATATATAGTACCTGGATCATAGGGACCCTTCTTTAATGCTTGTTGAGCTTTCTGTCTTCTCTGTGCCAAACCTATCTGTATGTCTGCTTGAAAACTCTTTTTTCCCCCCGTCGACTGAAGTCAATAATGCACATTGAAACAATGAAGTTTTCGAAAACACGTTTTCTTGATATTAATGAGAGTACATCATTCAGCTTCAGGTCACAAATACAATGTGCTATAGGGAAGATAGGTGTAGATTCGCACCATAAACATTTTTGTCCGACTCACAAGCTATTGTGCTTTAACATGAAGAGGATTTTGTTCCGTGATATTTATATTTCATTCACAGGCACAAAAATGAAAACAATTATTTTCGAGATTTGGGTATTAACATAAACTTCTTCTTGACATTTAGTCAGCAAGCCCAAAGCGACAATGTGCGGATTAGCAACAGTCTCCACCACGCCGTAGAATAACATGATAAGCACCAGTTTGTTTTATTGACATAACGGGTTAACAGCCTACTGCTAAACGTCATAACTATATATGGTGAAGTGGCGTTTGTTAAAATATTGACATCACTCACGAACTTTTCCCTCCATTTTATATGTTTATGACTGAGTCATGATATACACCTAAACAATAGGTGATTTTGTTGACTAGAATGCCACCTACTAAACCGATCAGTGTATCTGAAAATTCAAAAAAACATGGACTACACAAATATTTTTAATAAAACACTAGGTTAGAAACCATTTCTATAGTAATATTTGAAATATGAAAAAAAATTAAAAGCAATCCTTTTTAAGTGAAATGAATCTTCCACTAGGGGATAAAAGAATTACAGATCTCACAAATCAAATGTCACCTTCATCAGTACGTAGGACGTGATTCGGATGGAAATAGGAAAATGTATTAAGATAAAAAAAAACACTTATCTAATATGAAATACATCAAGATTATATTAAATCATTTTTTTTTCAAGGACGCACACGCACACACACACACACACACACACACACACAAATAATCTTCGGGTACATAATAGTTGGTTAGCATCATGGTAAATAGTAAACTCTGCAGATAGATGCTTAAAATTAACAACTGATTACAGATGTTTTTGTGCAAAATAAATTATTACAAGAATAATCAAGGGATTGTTTTCAATGTGGAGAGCTGAAATCAAGTTGAAGGTTGTTAACATCACATTAATTAACGGACGGATTATTTTTGGGGAAGAAAATAATTTATCATATATCAGGTTTTAAAAAAAAATGATGCAACAAGTGGGCTGATACGTGCTGATGAAAGTATCACATGAGTAATTTAGTAACAATCTTCACCTCAACTTTTTTTTTCTTGTGGTAGAAGGGTGTATTTCTTTCTCTGTGCAATGAAAAGAAAGCGATTCTCCTACCGAAATCAATTATCGCCATTAACCACATGGATCTACATTTCAAATGCAAAGATAAAACCACATCCACTATATCCTTCACATCAAGATGCAAAATGGTACAGGATGTTATCACCAGCGTCAAGAGACACGCACTCACTCACTCACGCACACTCTCAAGGCTCTTTACCATTACCCAGACCCCCCACATACTCAGCAAGCTGACTGTATATTCATAACCACAAACATCGAAGACAAATCGAATTAATTTAAAAGGCTTTCCATACTACGGAAAGGATCTAGGAATCGTAAGTCCTTGATCTAAGATATCGCAGCTGAGGGTAGGATGAGGACAAGGATGTAATAGCAACTCACCTTGAAAGGGTCCAGCCCTGAAGATGATGACAGATGAAATACTAGAGTTACTTCTAATGATGACTACGTCGTATAAAAATATGATAAATATTTCTTCTTCTATGGTTTTTTTAAATTCCCGCGACGAAACCAGCGCCCGGGTTATAAATAAAGGGTAGATCCTGCTACCTCGTCAGCTTGAATGATGTTTTGGTTGTACGAGGACCAGCCCCGTACTCTTGTAGGGTAACACGTCTTTACGGTACCGCTTTCGGAGACTAGACTGAGCCCTTCTGACGTAGGTAGAAGGATTAAGAACCCGCTTGTGTGTGTGTGTATTCACAATCACTAATAAACACACACGCTTACAGTGCATGCGAAAATGCGAACTCGCACACGCTCACTTAATATGCACACACTCACACAAAAACCCCACACTCAATTGACTCTTTTCTCTCTCTCTCTCTCTCTCTCTCTCTTTCTTTGCATTTAGAGTGAAAATGACGACGTCATCGGCGTGCAGTTAGACGCAGAACGCCAGATTTTCGATCGCCCTACGATGTGAACATTGTTGATGCCCTTCAAAATGAGAATAAAAGATGGAAATGGGCTTTAAATTGCATCTCTAAGCGAGGGCAACTTTTGAAGAAGGGATGCGCAGCATGGCGGCTTGGTATATTCACCTGTACACCTGCCCGCACAAAATTGCCTGTTGCTGTATTAATACGCCTAATGTTGGGGGGAAAATCAGGCATGTGTAAAACTGTCATGTGGATATTCGATGGTGGGTATTTAGAGTCATTCCCAATCAACCCTGATCAAGCCATGCATTCACACTTTGAGCACAGCGAAAGGGGAAAAAGCTGACCGGCTGGCATCCAAATTACATCTATGACAGATTCACACCAAGTACATTTAAGGCATGTTGATTTCGTTCATTTTTTCTTCGAATCATTAAAAATTGGATACTATTATAGAAAAGACCACTATGATGTTTTCATTCGCTATATAATAGTGCTATCGCTGAAGAATCAGCCCCCCCCCCTCTCTCTCTCTCTCTCAGTTAGAAAATCAATAAAACTACCCCCCCCCAAAAAAAACAAACAAAAACAAACAAACAAACAAAACATTGAACTTTATTACCACTGTGTAAGTGGGAATTAAGATATCTTCATGAAAATTAATTCCTTATTTCAACATGGTCATCAAATTCATTTGTTTATAAATTTGGTGTAGAATCAAAGAGAAAATTATGAATGAGATGTTTTTTTTTTCTTTCATCTGAAAATTTACTAGTGAGAAAATCAAATTTTAGGCAAGAATGAAAAGGAGTTCTATTCAGTAGGAATAACTCCAAATTCAAAGTTATCACTATAACTGGAGTAACACTTCTAAAGAAATTTTATGAGTTTGTCACTATCTCATATTATCTCGCTTTCCATTATTATTTGGGACTGATATTTCATTATCAATTTTTAAAAAGATGAATAGCACCTTTAACTATAATAGGACCCTTGTGTAGAATACAAACCAAATTAATCGTTCCTTTCGACTGTTTTCAAAGGTGTCCGTTATTACTTTTGAATAATTATATTTCTCCACATTTTCTGAGAATGCATCTTAACATAATTATCTCCTTCGTGGTGACGTATGAAAAAAAATCATGTATTGTAAGAGTTTTTATGACAGATTTATTCTGACTGCTTAAAAGATTACATCATTTACAGACGCTCCGGCTTCACGGTATAAGACTCTACGTATTCCCCGTCCACACCCCGTCCACACTCCATCCACCCCCATATCTCTCCCCCCCCCCCCCCCCCCCTCCCCCCTCTCTCTCTTTCTCTCTCTTGAATTATCAAACTAAAAGAAATCAAGTGTTACATATATGACAGGACTTAAATACTTTCCACTTGATACTTAAAAAGCTTTTCCAGACTTATTGTTTTATCGTGGCACAACCTTTAAGAGTCCGGGGCGGGACGGGAAGGGGTATAACTGGTCTACTGGTAGAGGGGGGGGGGGGGCGCTCCTGGTCTTACTTGATGAAAGAAGGTCGTATTATATTCTCTTCTCGTTCCTTCTGACATTTCTTTCTATATATTGCTATTCATTTTCTTTTCTTTTTCTTCTAACATTCAATATTGTAAGTGTCGCCACTGCATGTCGCATTCTAGATGTGTGAAATAAAAATTAAAAACACTGCGTAGCAATTTGCGAAAAAATTTCGCAAATTTTTAACAGGATTTTAAACTCATCCAGAATAGTACTATACACCATTATTATAAATAAATTTCATTGAGCATTTCTTTACGTATTTCACAAATTGCTTCTTCGATAAAGCAAATAATTGATATAAAACATAAATAACTCTATGGACAAGTATAGAATGGGATTAGGTAAGACAAGACAATATAGCAACAAGTTATGTGTGTATATAAATAAATGATCTTATATACTTATTCATTCACAATAGTCACACACACACGCGCGCGCACACATCTGCATCAGTTCATTGTATGTTTATTAGCATTAGAGGGATATATCTTTATCCTTTTCTCAAGAATCCCATTCCCAGGCGTTTGATCTTTTCCCCACAGGATTCTTTTATCCCTCTCTCGCTATTTCTTAGTCTTGAGGAGCCGTTTATTTATGTATTTCACAAGTATAGCAAGAATGATTAGCGTCATACATTGTCTTAATACGTGTTTTCATTGTGTACTTGATAATACTAAATAGATTGAGCTTCTATATTTCTTTATGCATTGAATCGAGATGTCATTTACATCTCCTTTTTTGTGTGCTGTTTTTCATGATACAATTTGTCATTTTTGTTTTGCTTTTACGTTAAAGACTTTTATTACAGACCAGTTTGTTTCTATTTCTTTATTAAATGAAAAATTACAGGAAAAAAATCCTTCTAAATTAAATAAGAAAATAAAACTTAAAAGTAATTTAAACTGAAGTAGCTTAAATATTTCCCCCGCATTATTATGTACGTAAGAACACAATAACTCTAGACGCAGAGAGCACTAGAAATTTGTAAAATGATTTTTTTTTAAACAAAGACCCCTTTCCTAAATGATTTTGGAAAAATTAAGTAACTTAAAGATATGATTTTTGAGAAAGCAATTTTTTCCAAAGTTGAAAAAAAAGGTGAACGTCACCATGCGATATCACCAAGATCAATTATATTTTGATGATGAAACTGATTAAATTTCTGTCAACGAAATTATCAGTAAGGTAATGAATAAAAGATATTTACTTTATGCGATGATTATTAGTGTCCTTTCCTTTTTCTTTGATAGTAATACAAACAAAGTAGTCTTTTTGCGTTCCTTAAACATGTTACAACAGCCCTTTTTAATTATTTTTTTTTCCTGTCGTCCTTCTAGATATGGAACCACATCACATGCATTAATTCATATTGAAAATGAAGAAAGTTGCGATGTTTAAAGTAAATCTTACCTTTTACTAAATAATAAATCCTCCTAAACTGAATATACACTCTACTTTTATAATTTTCTTTCAAGATACATCCAGTTTATATCTAGATATTTTCTTTAACAATACTTTATTTCTTGCCTAAAAATTGAAAACTAGATGGCCTGAACTTAACTAAATTCCGTTAAACCCGACACGAAGACTTAAACGAAAAGTCCACCCTGGTATTAAGTTGATTTGAATAAAAGAAGAAAAATGGGAGAAACAGATTAGTGAGGGTTTAAGCAAAATCCGACAAGAAATAAGAAAGTTATGATTTTTTTGAAGTTGTAGTCAATCAAACACAAATTGGCAACTCCGTGACGTATCTTTCGAGCTCTTTTCCCATTTGCTCGGTACAGAGAATATCATAACTTTTTGCTTAAACCTTCACTGATCTGTTTCTTCAATTTTTCTGCTTCTTTAAAAATCAACTTGTAATCAGAGTGGACTTTCTTTTTAAGTCATGTTAAACAAAGGGAAAAATTCTAACTTCCTTTGTCATGTTTGTCAAACTCGACTTGAAACTAACCTAAAGCAATCGTCGGGTTTTGAGTTTAGTAAGGTAGGGACCTATGTGCACAATTTTTTTATTGTCCATTCGAATGATTTACGATATGGCGTAGTATCTAGTTTTGCGTGAACTTTATCTCTGTGACGTAGAAAACAAATGAAATTTTATAAAATCACATTCGTAAAAAGCTCGGGTATATGTTGATACCGATGTCTTCTTAAAAAGAAGAGGTCATTTACAAAATTCAAAATTCAAATTTTTCTTTGACTATCTCTTTTGACCCCTACTCACTGATATTACTGGGCTATATTTACATCATCCTATAATATAACCACAAGAAGGATGATAATACTAATTATTGATAAACGATCTCTAATAAAGCAGATATATATATATATATATATATATATATATATATATATATATATATATATATATATATATATATATTATATATATATACACACACACACACACACACACGCGTATAACGCACTAGATCTATGGACACAAGTCACACTTTGCAACTTCTGGGCTATATTTCATTTCTATCCATTTGCTTCTGCTAGTCCCCTGCGGTAGTTTATGCGTATCACCAGCTTTGGCGCCATTCGCGCCAAGCTCTCATGGTAGCTTCTATACTGCTAAAACGACTGGTCAAAGAGGTTAATTCGGTTTTTGCCGTCAGGTTATTGTAATCGAGACCTTTACGCAAATACAGGCTGAGCACAGCAAGATCAAGGTTCAAATGCGGGACGACGATCTTGCCTTACACCCCACAACACTCCGCGATGCGACACCGACAGGCGCTTCATGGTAATTATTCATGGTCAGGTATAACGTCATTCTCAAATCCAGAAGTTAAGATCTGCATAAACTATCATGTTAAACCCGTTTAATATCATTGCCAAAAGAAGAAAACAAAACCTGTCCCGCTGGTTGAATTGTGCATTACATCTATTCTGGAATAGTTTTTCAAAGAAAGATATCAACGTTCAGTGTGTAAAAGTGACAAAAATCCTTTCATTTTCAGCAGCGGGTGACCGAAGCTCTATTCGCTCATTCAGGGAGCTCGAGAGACGTTTTGAATCTCCAGTAAAACTAAACCAAAGGTTCATGCTTAAAGTTGCACGTTGTAAACATAGTACACAAAGGGCAGCAGTGAGTGATGTGGCATACAATGTTGTAGTGATGGTAATGATCTGTACAGGTGCACAACATCTCACTATAATGTGCGCCCCCAAAAGCTGAATCCCTTACCAGATAATGAGTTTGCGAATTCTAATTTCCATCGCATCGAAATGATTGGCTTAAGAATCTCATAACTATTCAACAGTTCATTAACAATAAAACTTTTGTATTAATGAGTACAACAGTCATGTACTGAGGAAATACCATTTGAGATAACTAGCAAAGTTATACACTGCCTTTAACCATTATAGCACACCAAAATTTGAATATAGCACCCAAGCGAGTAATTATTTCTAGAGCACAAAATAGGCCAATTTGGTAGATTGTATTTTCTGTCTTACCGTAATGCATACTTTCATATTTCAAGATTATAGCTCCATATATCCTACATTCTAGGTCTCATCATCTGTCTAATGAGGAAGAGTAATTTACTCTTATGTGGCGCCACTTGTAAGGAGACCATTTAAGGGTACTCTATCATAGGTTTAAGGAGCAAATGGAGCGTCACTACTTATTGCAAGTAGATGAAATTGTAAGGAAAGCCGCAAAGGTCCCCCGCCCCTTAATTCCAAATCTGAATATTTTGGTTAATACAGCACCATAGTTTTAGCCACTAGACGACGAAGACGCTTGCGGTTTGGATGAGATTGCCTTTCAAACTTCTAGGAAAAAGACGAAAGAAGGAAATAAGAGAAAGGTAAAGAATGGAGAGAAGTGAGGGTGAGATCGAGTAGCACTTATAGATTTACGAAGGGACAACAGGAGGATGTGTGTTTGGGAATAGACTAAGCTTTTTTAACAATTAGATTTGATTAGATCTGAATTGAATTAAATTTCTTCGGCAATCTGCATATACACAGAACATGACAGTTAACAAAAACATTAGACAAAAACCTTTCATTTTAAGATATAACAAAATAAAAGCAATTGAGCATAAATCAATATTGACTAAAATATATAATACATCAAGATCTGTTGAGGACCTGTTGAAGAAGTCAAAAGTCGAAGCCTATGATTGAAAAAAAAATAGAGATAAACCTTGATATTATTTTCAAGAAATGCCTATATTAAAATAGATTTTAGTCTACGTGCATTTTCAGGCGTAAGTTCGACAAAGTAAAGAGGCGCGAACAATATATTTCTGTATTTCGTCAAGAGCTTAGATTAGTACGTAATGACGAATATCAGAAAGTCGCAGAAAACAGCGGATTAGAATGGAAAATATTAATATGTGGAGCGAGTTGAGAGATAAGAAAGATGCTTGTATGGAAGGGAGTAGGGCAACGCGGCCTAATGGCGGCTTCGTGGTGCAAATTAGCACCGCACACCCCCGGGGCCCTATTCATGATGATGTTCGTTATCACCGTTTAGGGAATATCGTGCTTGCATGGCTTGATCACGTGGTCTTCGCCATGAAGAACGCCACACTTTCCTAACACTGTATATTGGCAGTGTAATGCGCTGATGAGTATTGTCTTAAAGATAATTCTGATCATGCGATTGTAATGCAAAAAAATTAAAAAATAAAAAAATAAAAAAATAATAATAATGGGAAAGGTAGATCATGTAGTACATAACAGAAATTGTGTATTTGGAGGTTGAAGTTGACATCAAATTCTGATATAGGTTGATATCAAACTTTTTTTTTTAACTCTCTCATTTCACGTTTTACTTTATTATTTGTAATTAGTGTTTTTTTTTTAATAAAGTCATTCAGACTTGTTATTATCCACAACTCAGAAGCAGTTATTTCATTTCTGTTCGGATTTACGAAATGAATGAATGAATGGTTGAATATGACTTATTTAATTTCTATTACAATTTCTAGTCAAATCAACCTGTTGGTAATTGTGAATTTTATCATGAAAGTTACCTTGATTTTCAGTTTTAAAAACATGTACTGAAAATAATTCAAAGTTATGAATCACCAGCCAGTGGGATAATCTTGTTAATCTGAACAACATTACATATTTCAAGTTAGTGAGGGGTAAAAAGTGGGATTTGTTGGGTGACATCAAGCAAGTAACCGTTACAGTCATCTGCATCAAGTTTTCCTTTTTCTTGAAAAATACAAATGATATCATTACGAGATTATAACTTCATCCAAAACAATACAAACCAAAAAGGATAGTTGAGTGTGATTTACCTGAAAACAATTTTTAACAAAATACCCTTTGCCCTCCAAGATGTAATAATGAAGAAGAAAAACTACATTTATATGGTGAAGCGTGTTTTCTATTAGATAATATGAATATTGAATATCTGTGGACATACATGAAAACCATTGTTCTATTTGGCGGTTTTTAATTTAAGAATCGTCATGAATATAAAACTCGAGTGCAGTTTACAAAATCACTATCCTAGTCCTGAAACAATTAGCTGCATCTTAAGACTATGTGAAAAATTCCTACATTTTCCTTCGAATGGCGCTTTATTAGATTACGACTGAGATGCAATGCAATGGCTATCAGACTACTCTGCTGACAGCAGCGCACTCATAATTGTCTTCTACACTTTTTTCCTCTCTGCTGCAGCGATGGTGTATAATTCAATAGTCAAAGGGAATCAATATTCAGTTTTCCATCGCATATGTACACTGCCCGGTACTCTCTGCATGGTTTGATTGTGATGTATCATGGAGAATAGGAGGAAGAGCCAATATTCGATGTCAGAAATTCAAGGTTTGCTGAAGGTTCATGCTCAAATGCTTCAAGAAGTCGGTGGTCTATTTGGGGGCTGTTTCCATTATACCGATCTGAGACTGGACATTATTTTCAGAATTTGAATCTTTCCTCTTTTTTGTAAAAGTCAGGTTTACGCTCACCATTCATTGGCATATTGTCCCTTTTTATTGTAGATTATTTGATTAGATTCGATTTGACTTGATTCGCGTCTGTAATCTTGCTCTTGCCAGTGGCATATCCAGAAATTTCTAAAAGAGGTAGGGGGAGGATCTAAATGAGATGCCGACTCGAAGACTGATTATAAGAATGCCAGCGTTATGGTAGCCGCAAACAGAATGGTTCACATTTGCCCCCTTAACTGGCGCAACAGCAGCACCCCTCACGGTGCAGAAATTGGATCTTATGTAGTGTTCAACCCTAACATCCTGCACTTATGCCCCATGTGAGGTATAATGCTGCACCCTTGAATAGTCATAATTCATGCAAGGTTAAAATTTGCTCCTTTTAGGGTTAAAATTTGCACCCAATTTGGTGGTGGGGAGGGTGGGGGGGGGGGCTGCCGCTATTCCAGTTGTGCGGAAAATTTGAACTTTTATAACTTTCTAAGTATGTACTGTGAAGTTCAGATTTTTTTCTTCAGTATTTGTGCATTAATAATTAATAAACATTAATTAACCCTTTTCAGAAGCCATGTGATTTAATGTAAAGAAATGTTTTTTGATCTCACGCTCATCTTCATATCTCATTTTTCTTTTCATTCAGGATCCGGCAATCAATTGCATTAGATTACTCTCAAAATCATAGGTTTTCTCTGGTTAGATAAAATGTCAGAATACATGAAATTTCATTTCCTAATACTTTTAATTTCCTTATTCTATTCAAACTGAAAACCTCCAACAACATCATATTCCTCCGGCATGGGTGATTTCAGCGGTCAGACATAATCTCGATTTTGTTTTTTCTATTCAAGATTTTGGGAACACATTCTTTAGAGACGATTAATCCAAGAGAACGATCCCTAGGGACTAGTTGCCAGAGGCAAGCTGATCAGCAAAGTCCTCACAAGAATGATATATGTTCCCTTTTTCCCTTCACAGCCTCCTCTTTTCTTTTGCTTTCTCTCTCTCTCTCTCTCTCTCTATCTCTCTCTAGTTTGGAACGGTCTCTACGCTTCGATGAAAACTGTTAACCCGACCGTATTTCGCACGACAAGACTGGATGCCGGACAAAAGTTTTTTCTCCATCGAATGAAAATGAACATGTTTTATGAAGGTTTAAAGGATAAACTCAGAAATGAGAATAATCATTATTCAATGCGTTGATTTTACGATTTATCTTTTTCCGTACTTTATAACACTGGTCTTCATGATTTCAAGTTAATAAAAATTAATTACAATGCATTCAGGTATGAAACCTTGGTTTAACCAGGGAGGTGGAACTATCTTCCACCTCCCTGATTTGACTTTAGAGATGTATTTATTAGAGTAGGGCGTAATTATGTCATCATGCAGTATATTGAAATAAATAAACACAAAATAATAATTATTATAATTATCTGAACAAACACCACTGTGTTCCTAAATATATCACTAACATGTGAAGAAAGACTAAAAATTGTTGTCTAAATCTAAATCACTCACTAATAGCCTTGCTAGATCTGTATGTATGTATCCATATCTATTTTTTTCTTCTAAAATACAAAATTATGAATGCTTGGCAAGTCGATAAGATCCAAAATCAAGAGTGTAATGTGCGTGAACGGTTACCATTTTTGTTGAGATGTTGGATACCACGGTATTCCCCAAGACTCATTAATAAATAACGACTTTCAATCAAGAGCTGGTGAGTTCTTATCACCATAATCACGCACAGTGCCTATGTCATTAGAATAGGTATTTTATCTACTGGTGTCTCCCTCGACCCACGTGCAGTTATGAAGTAAGCACCTGGTAAGATATGCCCCTTATGCTGCACTGTATGCAGATTATAGCTGCCGAAGCTTAAATCCAGGAGTTCACTTCAAAAGGACTTAATTTGTTTCTTTCAAATACAATGATATAATAATCGATCATTGTCATTATAAACATGTGTGATGTAACGTACTTTTCATTTCCTCAACGATCTAGGTGGTATATATATATATATATATATATATATATAATTTTTATATGGGTATTTGTACCGTGACACGAATGTAAGTCTTATTGTTCTTAATGAAAATGAATATTGAATTTCCATTAATAGTTTATGATCTTCCTTTGGAACTTCCATCGTCGAATGATAAATTCACCCACTTTCACGACAATGTAAAAATGTTTGTTAATGCATAGTAATTGCAGTATAATGATGTTATATATTAAAGAAAGAAAGTGTTTAAATATCTTTGTAAAAGTCTGAACTTATTTTCTTTTTTAATAATTTAATTGAATGTGGTCCATTATTCTTCAATAAATTGTGATAACTTCCGGTCTCGATTTGTATAATATAATATTACATTTTTACTTTCTTTCTTGGGACTTATTTGAGAGGTATGGGAGATAGGAAAAAATGTCTTCTTAAACTTTATATCCACTATGAACGAAATATGACACAATACCTTACAAAGGGGGAAATTCATGTCTATTCTTCCTTATGAGTGCCGACAGGATTCTTTTTATCGTAAGTTGCACGTTTTCTAAAAGCTCATATTTATTTCAGTTGGCCAAAGCAACTATCCGAGCTATACAATCCGGCCTATATAATTTGCATATGCCATGAGAGACGGGGGGGGGGGGGGGGGGGGGGGGGGGGGGGAGAGAAATCAGCTATTTGTTCCGCACTAGTTTTCATATTGCACACAGCACTCGTATATCCCTATTTGCATAATGTTCCTAACATGTCCATAAATGGATAGTGGAATCGGACCTGTGTAGTCTATTCATTGGTTGATGGTATATTATACACTATTTTCTCCCTTCTCTGAGTACACAAGAGTGCCTATACCAAGTACACACTTCAGTGAACACTGGGCCGACATCATGCAAAGAAATCATAATAGAACTCTTTCGAACAAAAGAGAGAATTCCGGTAAAGTTTGTCGACTGACGTCAAAGGGTGACTCATTGTAAATAGTACATTGCCCGTTTTTTTTGGTTTTTTTTTCTCTTTACCTCTTCAAAATTCAGTGGCGAGTCGCGCATCGTTGATCACTTTTATCTGCAATAAACTTTGCTCCCGTCAATGGACTTATTTGGGCGGATTCTATGTTATTTTTAGATCAATGGTTTAATTATCTTGTTCTCTGTAACCGTCTATCTGGAAGGGCTGATCTATAAATAGGACATTACCTTTCAGGTGTAGGCCTATATACTATGTATATGGTAGAGTATGTTTCCAAATTATACTCTGGCAGTAATGCTGTTGTTGTTTTGTCGTTGGTTGTAGAGTAACTTGGTAAATAATAGAGGAAGTTGTAAAAGTAAAATAACAAATTAATCTACTCGATCTGGCTCTCACTGTTGTTAATGTTGTTGAAATTAGTTGTGGAGTAAGTTGGTTATAGAGTAAGTTGAAGAGTAAGTTTTAGAGTACGTTAACAAACTAATATACCCTGACTCTCATTGTTGTTGTGGAGTAAGTTAGTTGTAGAGTAAGTTGAATAGTATTTAGAGTAAGTTTGCAAACTTATCTAGTCTGGCTGTTACTGTTGTTGTTTTTGTTGTTAGCAGAGAGTAAGTCGGAGAGGAAGTACATGTATTAGAGTAAGCTTGCAAACTTATCTAGCGTACCTGTTACTATTGTTGGCAGAAAGCTGGGGATGCATCCCCCTTCCACACAAAAACTGTTTGACGTGTGTGTTTGTGTGTGTGTGTGTGTGAGAGAGAGAGAGAGGGGGGGGGGGGGAGGGAGAGAAACTGAGAGGGGAGGGGGAGATATTTGAATGTCAATCATGCCATACACGGATAATATAACATAATTTTTTAAAATGCTGGCGGTTTGAAATAGCATTTTAACATTATTTACAATCCCTCATTGTGTATTATCTAATATGCATGATAAGCAATTCACCACTATTTTGAGTCAGTTTCTCTCGAAATGCAATCAAGTCTAGATTAAAGCTTCGATGTTACTTGCGGCCATGTTCTTCGTTAATGCCTTTTAATGTTTAATTTAAGTGCATTATTGACTAATGCTTGAAAAGAAACGTGCAGACATTAATCAAATCAAACTAAATCCCATTTGTGATACTCCGTCTATTTATAACTTGATAATTCACATTAAAGAAGCAGGCTTAATCGCAAAACTGTATAGCACAAAAAACAAAACAACATTATGAGATATATGAAACAGATTTCGACTTCGTCCAGTAGGTTTTTTTTCTTCTATTTATGCAAAGATGTGATAATCCCAAATCTATTCATTTGCGAAAGAAAAATGTTTTCTTTATAAAAATATGTGTTAACTTAAACATTTACAGAATTGAAAATAATCGGGTGAAATAGAGTATTTCACATTTCTATTTATGAATAAACGTACAGTACGTTGTTTCATTTAGAGCCATCAACTTGACATCAATAACATCAGTTCAGGATTAACATAATTCTTTCGACTCTTGCCTTCTCCATTGTATTCAGAAATACAAACAAACACGTACCCTGTTCCCAATCTTTTTTCCCCCTTAAACATGTTAAACCTACCTCCGTTTCAACTCTCTCCTCGTACTGCATTTAAATAAACCGCGGCTTAAACGCCGATGAGAAAAGGCCCGCGGCGCCACTGAAAAGCTGTGCGGTGACGCCACTAAAGCCCACGCACGCTAGCAAAGAGCTTAAGCTTCATGCACTCACCGTTTTGAATTCTAATACGGCATTTCCAATACCTAAAAGTCATCTTCCTACCTAATTGATTTAATGTGTTTTGGTAGAGATACGTATGAATTTTTTTTTCTTGCCATTTTTTTTTTAAATTTAAAGTAAATGATTTTTTTTTTTTTTTGGGGGGGGGGGGCTTGGGATATTGTCTCTCCTCTTTTGGAATAGCGATAAGTAGGGATCATTTTGTTGACTAGTGCTTTTTATTTGTTGTTTAAGAGGGTTCGGATTTGAATTGCGTGGAAAATTTTGTTTTCGCTTCATTTTGCGTCATGGGAAATTATGAAATCATACTCAATAAACCACAGTATTTGTTACCATATTACATAATACACAATGAAGGATTGTAAATAATCTTAAAATAATATTTCAAATTACTAACGTTTTGTTGTATATTGCATGGTACGTCGCAGAAATCGTAATGGTAATCAATAATATAACTATTTTTGTGGAAAAAACAGATGATCAGCCCGGTGATCAGCTACTAAAGACAAATCATTTTCCTTTTCTGTTATGTGATAGAGTATTCAGTGAATGTGACTTGTCGCCGTGGAACGTTTTTTTTCTTCCAGTAGGATGGTTGGGGGTTCAACAGTTCCTGCAGATCAACTTCAGTTTGAATTTCATCAGAAGTTGTGAATATTTATATTTACGACTTCGCGGAACAACAATATCTTATGACAAAGAAATAGACTAACTTTGAACTTAAACAGAACTGGAAAAGAAATTTGAAAAGAAAACGAATGTTTCATATTTCTACTTTTCAATGGGCGTTTTTGTTTTAATAAATATTGATCAAATTTATTTCATGTATATTCGATGTATTTTACATAATTTATTTTTTAAGATGGCCAAACCGAGCAAAGTGCTGAACGGCATTCAGTCAATGCTTGGGCGTCAATGCATGCAATCAAAAAGGGAAGACTGATTGCGCCCCCCCCCCCCCCCCAGTGCACCCCACCAGAGTGCACCGCTCATCCGCGGGCCCTTCCAATAATGCTTTCTATAGTTCCAGTGATGCAGGAATCTTTTTCCAGCTATAGGGTTGCATTTCAGGTGAGATGGGTTAGATTTTAGTTCACAAGTGGCTAAAAATACAAAAATACTGATATCATCTGAAGAACGACTGTTTTAGCTGTGAAACAACATGGGTCGCTGTGGCGAATCAAATCCTCCTTAGACCTACAGGGTTGGGGGAAGAGGGGGGGGGGGGAGGAAATATAGAGGAAATGGAGAGGGGAGCGTGAAAAGGAGATAAAGGGATCCATCCCATACCCTCCCCCAAATAATTATAAATTATTAATTCTTAATTTACATTCACCGAACGAGTAAGACAGGTGGCACTCTGATGCCGAAGCCCTCCTTCAATATCTGGACCCAAAATCAAAATCAAATCAAATCAAATCGAATCAAATAAAATCAAATCAATTTATAGCACTAAAAGCCCAAATTTGAGATTATCATCAATATACAAGTAAGTGAAATATAACTAAACAAACAAAAGATAAAAGCTACAAAATAAGAGGAAAGTACAATGTGATAAGAAAATAATTTCATAATTAATCTCATTATGTAATTTTCACAATATTTTATCTATAAAGATCATGCGAAGAGTTCATTGGGGGAGGGTTAATGCTTTGGCCAGAGCTTTGTGGATAAATTCTATTTAGCTGGAATATTTGAGTTGTAAATTTATAAGTAAACAGCATGATTCAAATGCAATTGACCAAGTACTTCAGTACCTTTGAATTTCAATGTCATAAATGATTTATATAAGTTATTTAGGCAATGAACATATTCTGCAAATAATTGTTTTGATAAATGAATAAACTTCCTCGTACGAGGTAAAAGAGAACAAAACATTGATATGAACTATATCAAAGGTTAAAAAAAAACACAATGTGATAATCAGGAAATAAAATATGGTATACAATGTTGTAGGCCTCCTGCCCAAACTCTTCCTATCTACAACCCCAGCTGCGCCATGGACCCTAGATTTAATGGCTTAGCTTTGGTCCAAACATTGTGGGGACATCGGCATCTTTTTTTTTTCTTGGGGGGGGGGGGGGGGTTGATATCTTACCTAATTTCACCCAAGGCTCAAACCTATATGAATAGTTCAGGTCATTCGCAAACATACTTTATGCGCTTTTTTCTACATTTCCTGTCTCTTTCCTTTCCGCTAATCAAAATTTGTCTTACTCATTCGCCATGGAAAAGACTGGGGGCATTATGCATTCCCCCTTTGCGGAATTTTGCAATTACTTTGCAACGCTAGCAAAATTCCCCTAAACATCGCACCCATCTTTTTACATCAAGCTACCTCCTAAAAGACATTTTAGGGTTCAACAAGACTCTTTGAACATGATCTATCAACATCTCTCTTTCTATTTCCTTCTCTCTCTCTCTCTCTCTCTGTCTGTCTGTCTGTCTTTCCTTTCCTCCCTGCCTCTCCCTATTACTTTCTATATCTCCTTCAATTACCTTCACCAATTTGTCTGTATCGCATATCGCTTATGTCATGTATTGTGTCTATGTCTTCTAATTTACTTGAATTTTTTTTTCTCAATCTCTATTTCTCTCTACCCCCCCCCCCCCTTTTCTCTCTTTTATCTTCTCCTTCTTATCATAGCTCAACATCCCACTCCTCCGTCTCTCTATGAGGTAGCAATATATACGACGAACCTTACGCCTTGTTGGGATAACAACAGATTTGTCTTATGTCACTTGGCGACGTAGCAACCGATTCCACTGGGAGCGGGGCGGAAAAAGACAATGTGGGAGCACATCCACGGATAAAGGATGACCTCAAACGAAAAACCAAACTATGAAACCAAATACGTATTGATTATAGTCTTCAGTTCCTCCCGCGCTGTTTCTTTTCGAGAGAATGATGGCCAACTTTATCACTCTAGAAACGGCAAGTATAGTTTTAGTGAGCTGGATAGAGTCAGTAGACGGCGAAACCCACTCTTTTCGCCCATGCATCATCACATTGTGAAGGTGTTGCAAAGCCGTCTCGAGAAAAGTTAAACCGGGCCTTGGGTTAATCTGGAGTTCTGCTAATTGGTATAGTTCTGCATTGTTTATCATGCAGTCAGTGGCGTAATGAGCCCAAAAATTTGAGGGGGCTGAGCCTGCAGTAAGAATTGAACTGTTTTCTAAAGCGCAAGGAACGCAATACATATTATACTTTGAATGGGGGACATCCCCACCCCTCCCACAAATAAGACTTTGCATTGCACTGTTCCATTAAAATGTTGCACTTTCAGAGTCCAGCGCCCTTGCTAAATTGAATATTCTTTTTTGCGAGGTCGCGTAGCGACCGAGCCATAAAATGTTACGTTTTGTAGTATGAAACAATGCATTTTAGACCAATTTTATGCACACAAGTACCGTAATGATCAAAGTCTGTGATGAACACTTATGAATAGTCAGAAACATGAACCCAGTGCATTTTTTTTTCTTTTCTTGTATAAACTTGTTTTCTGTTCTTAAAGTGCATAGAGACATGCAAATTTGCCTATGTGTTATGCGCTATACAAAATTTTTTAATTATATATATATATATATATATAAAGAGAGAGAGAGAGAGCGTATTACGTGAATACTTCAATGCGCTTCACAGTATTATTTTTCATTACCCCTGGTCACCGGATTCCATGCCTGTACACAAGTGTGCACCATCTCCACTCCCTATAGGGAGCATTCCTACCATTTTGCACCGTTCATCTGCATGCATGTAGGTCAGGGGTAAAAAACTGTCACACTGAATTTCGGCAATGCTCACAGGTCCCCATTATCTCCTGGGTAAGAGTGACAATGTACATTGATGTTTTACCAAAGGAAGTTAGGGGCGCGGTGGGACTCGAACCGCGAACCATGTGATCCCCACTCCGGTGACGTGTCCACTAGATCACGACACCTTTACATATAAACTTTGATAATTTCTTTAATAGAAATAATTTCTGATATTTTAAAGTTGAAGCTTTTTTAAGCTGTCTTTCCAAGTCTATGGTAATGATCGTGTTTAGACGCCTATGGCTACTTCAAAAGAATTACCCACTAGTTTCAAACCCAGTCGACCATACTATGTCATAATAGTAGAACACAGGAGTACTCAACATAAATTACTTTATCGACATGGTTAGTCCACTTAAGAAACATATTAAAATCATGAAGTACCAGCAACAAGTTAATCACATAATCTGTGGCTAAGAGACACTTGAAGTTTGCTTGTTTTCTCCCTTGGCATGTAAAATATCACTTATCTTGTCAGGATAACTTGTCAATGAATAGCATGATACAGTACAGAACAAGATAAAGAGCATTCTTTAAAATTTCTTTTGGGCCGGGGCGTCGATCCGGGAACAGATTCGAGGTGGATGCAAGTGCATTAATCGTATTTAAACGCCCCGTATGCATAGTGTTTAAGTCAGTGTCTACCGGATTCTCTCATTCCTATACGACCCGGTTCCCGTAGGCAAAGGGTTAAATCAATAATTCAAAAATTGTTCGAGGGCAATTCCCCCTTCCTCCGACCCTCATCCAAGATTGCTTTTTACTTTCCCTGTGAAGATGATAACATCAAAACTGCCTCTCAAAACAATCGGGTTCAAGTAGAAAAAAAAATTGGAAAGCAAAAATACTTGTCATATTTATATGAGCATTTAAAAATACTCTGTACGAAAAGCCACGAGAATTATTGAAATTACCTGTCCAAATCAGAAGGGCTTCACGCTGTCCGAGTTTAGGAGCAGTGGTTGATAATATATTTTCTTAATGATAAGTGCTAGAAGACTTTTAGTTGCTGAAGTAATCAACGCAACTATCGAACTAGGGGTCTGGGCCCACTGCCTTTCATTCCAGCACGAAATATTTTGTTAAAGTCTTGTTTCCAAACGAATTATTTAGAACATAACTTTTAATTATTCTTGAATAATTTCTTAACTCAATGATCCCATGATTCCTGGTAATGAAAAAAAATAATTTGCCACAGAATCACACGAAATTCACTGTAAGTTTCAAGACTACAAATAAATTTAATGATATCTGGGCCATGTTTCATGAAATTTTCTATTGCTAACAACTAACATAAATCTATGACATAATTTGCTGTTAGCCAATCAAATTCAACGATTTCAGTAGCTTATAACACTTAATGTAACTCGTTATTGATAACAAGTTTTATAAAACAGGGCCCTGGCATACATTGCTATTTCACTATAGAAGAAAATGTATCGTAGCTGAGTAATGAGCAAAAGAAAAACAAGGAATCAAGTTAGAAGTCCCGACCTTAGCGACCTACGTCACCATGGTCAGGGTGGCGTGGCACAGAGTGCACGATTACAAACCCTATTTCGTTATATTTATCTCTAGGCATATATGTATTTTCGGAGTTATGAACCTTGGGTAAACAATTCGTTGGATCGGAGTTATGAACTTTTGGATAAACAATTCTTTAAATCTTGAATTAGTCGGGGGAGGGGAAAAACAAACCTGATCTAATTTTCAGAGTAAACCTTGATATAGGAGATATCTGTGTGGAATTGAACCTGCGGAATTCCGAATCTTTATGGAAATACAAATCCTTGGAATAACATGTTTCATCCTTAACAGCGGTGATAATAATTAATAAGAATATACTTTATATTCCTTGAATAAATTTGAATCTGAGCACAGACTGTACAGTGTTCATATCTCCTTTGGATTTCTATGTTCTGTTTTTGTTTGTGTGTGTCTATCTGTCTGCTCTTGACCGTACTTGAATCTTAAGTAATAATAAGAAGAAAGCCTCGCTTTCATAATATCACAAAGGAAATGAAAGACAAGATTTATCAAAAGCAGAAATTTTACCCGCAAAAAGAAAACTTCCGGCCACAGCATCAACCGTCGGGCTATCCATTTATAACTGTCTCTTTCTAACTACTGCATCACAACTCCCAAGCCGCTCAGCATCTCAGTAGAGAACTACAATATAGATTGCAAGAGCAAATATGCATTTCCAAAATTAGAGGAATTGTACGAAAGGGAAAGTCGAAAAGAAATCGACGCGGGCCTCTGGGCATTACGAAGGAGAAGAATGGATGGAATTCTAGCAAACATGGAAAAATTTGATTTTTTTTTCTTTCTTTCTTTCGGCCGGAAAAAGAGAGACGATGTTAAATTGGTACGGATTTAGAGGAAATTCTGTCTGACCGGAAGTCGAAGTCATGGATGTTTACTGCAAAAGAAAAGATGCCGGGTAATCAGGTGCTTTCAGTGATGAAATACTTACCCCAGTTGCCCTCAAACTGGAGTAGTCGAGTTCTGAATGACATATCAAATGGTAAGATCTCTGTCTGAAATCTAACTTACAGGAAGTTTGTATTTCCGGAATCACATTTTTTGTTTTGGTGGCCAATTTATTATTTTTGTATTTTAAGTATATTTGCAAATAGTGCAAAGCGAGAAACATCCCAAATTACACTTCACTTAACGAAGTCTTTAAAACGATACATAGGAAGGGGAACTCCTGGACAGTTTCACATGGGGGAAAAAAAGTTGTTGAAATTGTATTTTCTCCTGTTATCTATGTTGATTTCAGATTTCAGATTTAGATTTTATTTCAATACATTTTCATTTTTCAAAGTATATAACAATAACAAAACGTAACAATATACAAAATAACTGACAAAAAAGAAAAGAAAATTAAGTGTAGAAACATTTTCGATTATTACAAGCACAATAAAGAGCATTAACGTTTGAGTTGTAAGAAAAATGGATTATCATGTTTAGGACAACAAAATTGTAAAAGGGTACCCTATGATAATTATTTATATAGTATTATAATCGTATTTTTAACTCAAAAAAATGTATATAGTTTTCTGGTCAATAAAATTGTCCAATACAAAAGATATACCTCTCTATAAAAACTACATAATTCGGGCAAACCGGGATTCCAATAATGTAAAAGGAACAGGTTACAATTAATTTGTGATATTTTATCTTCTCTCGTTTGTTTTATTTTATCAACTTGACCCCTCGGTAGAACAGCAGTGCTGCAATGGCACAGCTGAGCAGGGCGATCCTCCAATATTATTTTCTCATGCTATCGTGTATGTTATTATATATATGTTTCTTATATTTGATAAATAAAATAAAATCAAATTAAATTAAGAATTCCGTTACTACATGTATTTACCTCTTGCTTTTCTACAGTGCGTCCCCTCCCGAAGAGTTAACAGTTGGAGAAAGTCTCACAAAATAAATATTTCAAAATATTTGTCGGAAATTTTCATACCTGTGGATAGATTACGTGGCAATATTTTGAGCTCGAGTGAGCAAAAGCGACTTTTGCGAAAGGGTGCAAAATCCAGACTTGACAAGAATTGGTATTTTGTGCAGGCTAGTGTTAACAAATGTGAGAACCGTAGAAAGTTGACAGTTGGAAAAAGTCTCCCCAAATGAACATTTCAAAATATGTTCATAAAATTTTCATACCTATGGATAGCTTAGGATCTCTCCACTATCAAATGACACCAAAATATCTAACGATATGTTACGCTTGAGTGAGCAAAAATCATTATTGTGAAATGGTGCAAAATCTATGGTTGACAAAACTTTGTATTGGTTCTGTCTGGTATCAGCAAAGTTTAGAGTTTTGAAATGGCTTAGAAACTTTCATATTCTGATCATTAAAAGGCAATTTATGAAAGAATAGGTTTTGTTTTCTGTATGTCTTGACATATCCCATCAAAACTTTATGGTTGACCAAGAAAATCAGCTTGAATTAAAACCTTGCCAAAACTAATATTTCAAAACAATCAGTAAAGCAGTTAATTGCTCACTGAAACATGAAAATATTGATGAGATACGTAAGGACATACAGAAAAAAGAAGAACCACTTTTTTGATAAATTGTCTCTTGATCAAATATGAATATTTATAAGCCTTTTTCATGACACTCGACTTTGCTGATACCAGCCAGAAGAAATACCAATACTTGTCAAGTCTAGATATTTTTCACCTTTTCACAAAAGTGGTCTTTGCTCACTCGAGCGTAAAATATCGCCAGATCTTTAGGTGTTATGTAATAGAAGAGATCCAAAGCTATCCACAGGTATGAAATTTTGCTTCAATTATTTTGAAATTCTTATTTGGGGAGACTTTTTCTGACTGTTAACTTTTTTGGGGGGACGCACTGTATAGTTCCATCACAGTTAGCCAGTTCGTATTTACAATTTACGCATGTGCAGATAAAGGTCATTTGTACCAAATACAACTGACCTTTATACGCGAGTGATGGAAGCTCATTCATCTTTCGGATGCAGAATTTATGAAGGTGACCTTTCATTACGAGTCGTTCTTCCAGAGTTGGTAGAGGGTGCGCGCATAACGTAAGATTTATCGGTCATACAAAGTGAAGTCCATTCTTGGTAGATAGAGGAATGGTGTTAAATTGGCTATGAGAATCTTATTATTATTATTATCTTTTCTTCTTTTTCTTCTCTTCCTCATCTTCTAATTCGTCTTCTTTTTCTTCTTCTTCTTCTTCTTCTTCTTCTTCTTCTTCTTCTCCTCCTCCTCCTCCTTCTACTTCTTCTTCATATATTGTTCTTGTTCTTGTTTTCCTTGTTTTTCTTGTTCTTTTTCTTCTTCTTCTTCTTCTTCTTCTTCATCTTCTTTTCTTCTTCTTTTTCTTCATCTTCTTCTCCTTTTTCTTTTTCTTCTTTTTTCTTGTTTTTTTTTCTTTTTCTCCTTCTTTTTCTTTTTCTTCTTCTTCTTGTTTCTTTTTCTTTTTCTTCTTCTTCTTCTTTTTCTTCTTCTTCTTCTTCTTCTTCTCCTTCGCCTTCTTTTTGTGGAGGTGAATAAATCAGGTATACTAATAACGTCTGGGGATTGACTTTTGACGTCACAATCGTCACCATCTATATAACAGCATAGACAAGGGGGCCTGTCCCCCTTATAAATCTCTTGTGTCTCCAGACCCCCCCCCCCCCCCGACAAAAAAAAATAAATAAAAAATAAAAAATAAAATAAAATAAAAAGTCCAAACGTAAAAACATAATAGCTATAATAAAGATATTTACATATTTTAATAGAGTACAACTGTATACGCATTGTAATTAATGCATTGAAATGTCAAGTTGTCAACATGATCCCTAAATTAAATGCCCCAGCCCTCCCCCTCCCCCTTCCCTTAAGACTATATTCAAATTTATTTATTGATTAAAATCCAGACATGAAGAATCATTCTCAATTTTCAAATTACAAAGAATAACAAAAATTTAAGTCATAATGTCAAAATTACAATTCACAGCTGTAGGTAACTAAGATTTACATCCTGCCACAGGCTTCTTCAAAAAATAGATTACACCTCGCAAAATATTACTTTTTACACTTAATTCAATTTCAGCAAGGAGAAATAAAATAACATAGTAGTTTTTTTAATGTTCGGATATGCCTGGTGAAAGCAACTCCTAGATCCCTCTGTAATCCTCCTTCAATAGTTGTTCTTGTTAATGAGTCTCATAGATTTTCATTAGAATGCATAAATCTATTTTCGCTGTACGTATAACAAACCGCAAACGTTTGTGGGATTTTTAAAAGGACGCTGTCTCCCATGCATTAGTACAAATATGTATTATGAAGGCTGATGTATATTATGCTTTCTTAAGCCCGGTTCACAGGAAGCGCCATCTTTTTGACGCAAGGTCGGTGACTGGTATACGGTCTTTTGCGCATAAAAAGTGCTTGCAAATGAACATTGCAAACGATATCTTTTAACCCTTTCAGGACAGGAATTATTTAAGGGCGAAATTGATCACATTTTGTTCTTCAAATTGGCAACACTAATATTTTTCTTTTAGGGCTACATGATTGTAATAAGGTGTAATGTCTTTGAAAAAAATATACATGGTCAAGAATTTTGTTGAAAAGTTGAAAAAATTGCCAATTTCGATAAAAAACAATGATTTTGAAACTCTCATTGTGTTGCCAATTTAAGGATTTTAAAGCTTATTCTTGTTTTAAAAATTCCTGCCATCAAACGCAGTATGGTCACGCAACAAAAGTGGACATAGTGTGTGCAGAATTTTTTGCTCTTTCTACTCATGCATGTGATATATTTTTTAGAACTCTGAATCAAACCAGAAAATGTGGTCAATTGTCTCCAAAGGGTTAACAACTTACGTAAAGGTTGATTACCTTCTCAGGATCGATTAGCGCAGGTAATGACGAAATCAAAATGACGCCTCGTGTGAGCCGTGCTTTCAGTCCATTGCTTTAATACGAGACATAACTTCGACTGCATGCGTTATTACCTGCGCTAATCGAGCCTGCAAGGCGATTGGTATAATATGCCAGTAAATCAACGCAGCGGGTGCACTGTCATTTTTGTAATGACTATTGGTACGATGTGGCTCTTACATGGTACGTCAGAGACCGCGCCAGTCACTGACGTAGCGACATTACTGAATTTGAATTCCATTCATTCTCACAACAGAATATAAGGCAAGACTAGTTGAGAAGTCTGTTGTATTTCTGGAATCTAACATAAATTGGGGCCTTATATGATTCTATTTAATGAGATAAAGACCGATTGAAGCAATATTTGTCTTTCCTCGATACTTCACGATCAAGATCACATGCCTATAATTATATTCAAAAAACAATAATATCTTGCAGTGGGCGTTGCATGATATTACAAATAAGACTATAATCATCGGAACACTATCCCGAAGACTTAAAGTTCTGAAATCAACCGAAGGGGCAATTTCATTGTCCTATTAGTATTACATATCAAATAGATATCATGTTCGGATCAGGAAACATGCCATTGTAATGATTGGAAAGGTGGCGGACAAGGCTGTTGAAATTAGCTTATAGTGATTTCTCGAGAGTAGTTGGGATCGTTTTCTAAATATTACGTTGCAGAAATTATATTACACTGAAAGGCTGATCTGTGGAGGATCCCGATTGGGGCAATGGAGGCAACACGCACCCCATCTATATGTTCAGGAAAACTCCCATAACCAAGCATGTATTAACAAAGGTGGTTATGCTCCATTTTTAATTTTTTTTGTTTTAGTCATGTATCCGTCACTGATAGTCGGTTGATTGCTTTGGAGAAAAGAAATAGAGGTATATTTTTGTCAAGCGTTTGATTGTAATACCGCCATCATGAACTAATCCAAGCTTTTGACTGTTTGAGCGTGTCATATCGGAGCGGGCGCTATTCGAACATTTCCTGCCATCCTGCCATTGATTTTCCGAGGGAATTTTGAAAAATAATGTCACTTGATTTGATTGATTTGATTTGATGGTTTATTCTGTCTGACTGCTATGAAAGCGTACCACGCTTTTAAGTAAGTAATCAGGGGACAGATGACTTTAAGTCTTCTCAGAGGGACTTGATAACGAGGATTAAAGCGTTGCCAAAGGGCTCGAGTGCATCAATTTGGTTTCGAACCCAGGTCCTCCCAGTTACGAGACCACTGCCCTACCCTTGAGGCATCGCACCTCATCAGATATCAAAAGTATTAAACACTATTAAAGGATAAACCCAAAGCATTTTCGTATTCATTTGGGCTGAAAGCAGACTGAAATTCTTTGATTCTTATTACCCATTGGTGGCTTATCCACGGGGTGTAAGAGTTCACCTGACTTCTATTTATGAAATGAAATAAATTGCCCCTCTCGCTTTCTAAAAATTTATTTACAGGAAGAAAATGCCCTCTATCCATAGAAAACAATTCCCTCCTCATAGAAAATTGCCTTCCTTTCAGGGTATGTGCCCCTAATATCCCTTCCTCCTCTTCATAGCAAGTATTTTCCAGCAGAGAATGATGTTTGAAATATTATCAATATATACTCTTCTAAAGATTTTGGAATCCAGTTCTTTATCTTTTCTATTAAAAAAAATTTTTTTGAAGCCTTTCACCCATTTCATGATACCAATCTTATTACCTCAAAAAATTGTTCTCTTTTTTTTTTCTTAAACTCGTTATCTACTGGAACCGGGTAGTCCATGTATTAAGCCTATGGGAATTTTAGAATACAACAGTCATGAGCATTGCGTTAAGATGATCACAAAAGGAATGATCTCTGTTGCAGGAAATGCGACTACATTTTTTTTTGAGGGGGGGGGGGAATCCTTTTTTTTTTTGATGGGGATTCGGCACAGTTCTGAAAAAATGCTGCTATTAAGAAAGAGGTTATCACATTTTTATAGCCTAGTTTACTCCAAAAATCTATAAGAAAAGAAAGGAAAAACAAGGTTTTCTAGGTTACCATTAATTTGAGAAGGTTATTTACTATTTAAAGAGTCTCCGACGAAAGAGAGAAAGGTTACCAGATTTTCATTTGCCTTTTTGATGTAAGACTTGAAAGAGGGGCACAAAAATCACAGATAAGGTGGGGGCATATTTTCCTTTTTGTACAGCGGCGGATCTACATACAGGGAAAACCGGCCCGTGCTCCCCCCCCCCTTTTGTAAAACTCAACTGGCATACCTTGAGTACACAATCAAAACAATTTGTGTACTTTTGCGGCACCGTGCCCCCTATTAAAAAAAAAAATCATGGATCCACCCTTGCTTGAGATATGCCAAAACGTGTTTTAAAAAGGGGCATGGGCCGGTTGTATCTTCACCCTAAATCCGGCACTGATTCTGTAACCCCGTCTGTCTAAATCTTGAAAATGCATCAAGTGAAGGGGGGGGGGGGGGGGGGGGGGCTCTTTTCAGGCAAGATGATTAAATTGCTCTTTTATCCAATGCCCCTATCAGTATTTCATTTTCTTTAATATGCGCCCTGTTCGTCCACAACTATTTAGTCTGAAAATCATTTTGTTAAATAACCATTACACTCAGTGGCGAAGCGTGCCCTCTTTAAATCCAATCTCGCCTTCCTTAAGTACGCAAATTGACACCCCCCCCCTCTCATTCTCTCTTTGTTGGGGTCGGCTTGTCATAGATTTATCGGAATCCCCCACCCCCCTATTTTCAGAATCATTGATCCGCCCCTGGTTCAAATTGGCGTGATGTGCAGCTCTAAATTGTGATTATTTTCTTTTCTATCATGTCCATTGTTAGGTTTATATAATTCGGTACTGAGACGTTCATTGCATAACTTGTTTAGAATAAGGCTACTCTGACACTAATCTGGCATTACTGCTGTATTTATATCCTATGATCATATATAGGTATTTAATGATACGAAAAAGGAACAGCAAAGCCTAGCTATTTACAATCCCATTTTGTCATTATTGCGCCTCTTCTTTTAAATCACAATATGCTATTTTAAGACGATTGCAAAGACATTCGAAAAATCCACCAAAGGGCTAAGGCAATTTCAGTAGTCCTATCCATCACCGATTTAAATGTGCGAACATTACAACGACGTATTAAGTAATCTGAATATGATTTCTATTAGACATACAGTAGGGTATTAGAATCGCCCTTTAGTTGATATCTCTAAGCGATTGATTTCTCGAAGCGATTGTGTTTTCTTGAGAATCTGATGTACTAGTGCGAAATTCTGGCCGTAGAGGGCTTTGCCACCGATAATTCGATTTACATTTATTGATATAGAGGAATTTCTTTTAATCAAATGTGTATTACAAAATATTATATTAGCCATGTACATTGCGCGGGAATATGTTTATCGTCGTTAGCCATGCTAATCGTATTAATTGCATAATATGAAGACTACTTCAATCGTTATAATTTTTTAGGAATCACCAATCTTTCTTTAATTCGTTAAAGGTACTTCATCTCTTTTGCAGACTTTCACAAAATTCCGCGAAACTTTACACAGATTATTAGAGTAGACATCCTGTAGATACTGCCTATGAATTTCAAGGTGACAAGTTCTGTAACTCTTTTATAAGAAATGAAAATCTTCCTTTTGTCGCAGAAGGAGCTATTCAGAAATCAACACAAGTACAGGTACTAATGACGGTCAAAAAAAAAAATAAATCTTAAAAATTAAATTTAAAAAATATTTTTTAAGTCGAAAAGAATAAAGTGTTACCAAATTCTAGTTATTATTTACTTTAGGGCAAATTATAATCCTTTTCATATCCGCACCAGTTTTTAAATTATGATTCTTTTGTAATCGCATACAACTTCAAAATTTAGGGCTGCAAAAGGAATGAAGTATACTAGCAACTTCAACGAGTACACTGTAAAAAAATTTGCGGTTTTTTTCATGGGAAAATTCCTGGCAGCCAGGATGCCGGGAATGCCTGTTTTTCCACAGTACATGTAAAATAACAGATTTCCATTTTGGGGTTAAATAGTAGAAACTTTAATTTCTAACAGGATAATCTATGTAACTTAAAAAACGGAACCATGGAAACGATTTGTAATTTAACAGGGTAACTTGGTAAAATATGAGAAAATGTTTTGTTTTAAACAGTGTTTTATGTCGGGCGATTGAAAATATATGCTGATTTCCGGTAAACCAAAAAACTTTATGCTGTTTTAAAGGAAAAAGACTGTAAAATTGAAATATCGGCAATGACTTGTAGTCCCAAGGGCCAGAAATTCTTTAGCTTTACAGTTATCTTTTACAGTGTAATCTATCCTGCTTTAACCTATCCTAGTCTCTATCTTAATCTGTCCTATCGTAGACCTATATTTCTGGGGGGGGGGGGGGAGGGAAGGGCACCTACAACGGGAAAGATGTAACATCTCTAATATGGCATATACGTATACCCTACATTGTGATTACATTTATAGGGATTTCAATTATGTTTCTCTCTGACATGCTCTAATATAATTTACTTAAACATCAAAGTTTGCAGTTGGGTTTGATGCCCTACATAATAATGTGCGAGCGAGCGAAGCGGGCGAGCAATTTTTAAAGATCTGTGAGGCTGCATGGTGATCAATATCATCTGGTAAAGTTCTGGACCCACTGCATAAAACTTACCGTTAATGGTAACTCTGCTATCAATGGTAACTACCATGGCAACATCACTCAACAGCCAATCAAAATCAAGGTTTCCAGGGGAGTTACCGTTGATGGCAAAGTTACCGTTAATGGTAAGTTTTATGCAACGGGGCCATGAAAGGTTTTGAAACACAGTCTCGGTATGAAAGACTGAAAAGACCTTTAATAAGTAACATAACCATATCAAATATAAATGTGAGCAAGTGTAGCGAGCGAGCCTTGACGAAATTTAAGTAAAGTTGCTCTAAATCGCTATAAATTAAGGGCAGAATTTATGGATGAAGAAAAAAAAGGGGGCCCTCATCAAGAACAAAAAAGGCACTTAGAAGAAAAAAAAAGGAGCAGGAATGTGTCATATTAAAAAGAGCAATTATCATTTTAATTGCATTTTAAGGATGAATTCTCACTACTATAACAGTCTTTTATATTAATTTTATCAATTTTATCAATAACTGATTGATATAGAAATTATTTTTCCTTGAAAAATGGGGGTATATTTGTACAGGCCATCCCCCCTCCCCGAAAAGTGGGGGGGGGGGGGTATATATATATATACCCCATCCCCCCGGATTTACGCCAGTGATTGACATGGAGATAAAATTGGAAGAAAAAAAAGTGTGTTGGAAGAAACGAAAATGAATTTATAGAAACAAATAATAATTAAAGAAAAGACGAATATTATTCATACTGATTATCAGACAAAATGAAAAATAGACCGTCTAAAATGCTGACAAACTGGTTTCAGAAAAAATTCTATGAGATAAAGCTGGGTTTTGGACAAAATACCAAAAAGACAATAAACAACTGTTCTGTGCTTCTTCAATTAAATGTCACAATATGCCTACACAAGATTGAATCGTTCTATCACTGTTTTTTGTTTTTTTGTTTTTTTGTTTTTGTGATGACTTAAAAATCCTAATACAGGGGGGGGGGGGCGTTTCATGAAAGGACTTGTCAGATATTTTATCCGACAAATTTGCTCTCAGCCAATCAGATGCAAGGATTTCAGTAGCTTATAACAGTTGTCAGATAAAAATCACTGACAAAACGCTTGATGAAACGCTCCCCAGTTAATTACCAAGATTACACCCCTCCTTAAAGTGAAAGTCCACTCTGATATTAAGTAGATTTTGAATAAAAGAAGAAAATGAGAGAAATCGAAAGTTGGAGCAAAATCCGATAAGAAATAAGAAAATTATTAGTTTTTGAAGTTGTGATCAATCAAACAAACACAAATTAGGAACTCCGTGACGTACCTTGCGAGCTCGGCTCAGTACAGAAAATCTCATAAATTTTCGTTTTCTCAGTTTTTGATGAAGGAATAGATTAATTTCTACAGGTTTTGTGTAAAAACATATGAGCAATTAGTATATAATCATGTACGATTGAATATTTTCTTTCCTCCTATGTCAAAATGTTGAATTATCCATATCAAAACCAAAATTAAAATTTCATTTCCATTGCTCTGCTGCATCAGCATTCATAGGGGGAAAATTAAAAATACAATCACGTTATGTCTTAAAGTAATTGCTTACATCAGATTAACCTGTAAGAGTCTTCGTCCTTAAGGGTTAAACTCAATCAAATATAAAAGAGAAAATTCGGAGTAGCGTGGGTTCTGTAAATAAGGGAGTACCGATGTCAGGCACTGATCTGAACTAGAGTGAAAGGGGGCGTCGGTAGATGAAATGCGAATCAGAAGGTCATCGAGTGGGGGAGGGTGTGGGAGGGTTGGCATCATCTTATTTTTGAGATGCCTCCTCTCTCTATCTCTCTCTCTCTCTCTCTCTCTCCCTCTCTCTCTTTGTCTTTCTGTCACCCCTTTTTTTAATTTTAATTTTTTATAATGAATGATCCTCAACACCTCCTCCATCAATGTTTTAGCTGATTGCTACCAGGAAAACGACTAAAGTACGCAAAATGCAGGACAAATCAATATCTGAAAATCCTTCATTCCCTTTCCCATATTAAGGACCTTCAACAGTTCCCACTGAACAATGATGTTATCGTATTAATGTCCTTACGAGTCATGCAACCCAGCTTTTTAAACTTTGATATCAATATAATCTTTCTAAACTTACTTTTGCCTACTCGTAAGCGTATTATTCTTGTACTGACAACCGATGACGCAATTTACTGCAATTCGAGCGATCGCCAATAGGGTAAAAATGCCCGGATGTACCGTTTTTGGCGAATTCTCATTCAACTTCCGGGACCTGTGTACTTCCGGTGTATACGGATGCTACAGTAACCGCGGTACACACTTCAGGAATTTTTCTTCAAACTTATCTAATAAAAGTTAAGGTAATCGTAGAATTGTCATGGCGAGCGTTTCTCAAGACTTCAAGAATATGACCGTTCTGCAGCTGAAAGCTTTTCTGACAGAAAGAGGCATTCTATGCAACGGAAAACGCAAACTCGAATTGGAATTGCTAGTACGGAGAGCCGCTGAATGTTACAGCGTTATTGAGCCTTGCGACCGGGAGGCGTCCGGCAGAAAGCGACGACGGGTGCCCGCTGCGGACGGCTCTGTTCGAGACTTAAATGACAAAGCCGTATCTTGGAAAGCTAATTTGAGAGGTTATGCACGGCCGCCGGGTCATTCACCGACCGGTCAGATTCCGGAAGTAACTAGGTCACAAAAGCTGTCCCACATTGCATAGCAAACGCACCCCGATACCTGCATCCGGGCATTTTTACCCTATTGGCGATCGCTCGAATTAACCATCTTATATCAATTAATAGTTGCACATTTTAAATAGTTGTCATCTCCCATCATTGGGTGTATACGATCGCGTCTGCAGAATTGAAATAATGCATTATATAATTACATGTACATGTAAAACTCAAAATCGTCACTGACACAAGGGTGAGGTGTTCAACTTGTAAACCCAATTCTGTCTTCTTTTTTTCTCTGCTTTTCAATTGCAAATTATACGTCGATTCGTTGCCTAGCATTTCATACTAAATCAAAACTAGTTCCTTGAGTAGGGGTATGTTGTAATATATGGAAAGGTCAATAAATTTGACGGGTCCGCTCGCTATTCATTTAACACGCGCTATGAATAGCGGTCCTTATGAGTATTTATGAATAGCGGTCCTTATGGGTATTTATGAATAGTGGTCCTTATGAATGGATGTCCTTATGAATAGCGAGGAAATTTGTCTATGGTTTGCTCACTATTCAGAAGCACCGCTATTCGTACAAAACCGCTATTCATTTAGTCACGCGTTATGGATAGCGGTCCTTATGCATAAGTGGTCCTTATGAATAGCGGTCCTTATGACTAGCGAGGTTAACCCAAATTTGATAAAGAGATGGACAGTCGTCTTGAGTGCCAAAGATGACTGTAACGTTCTGAATTAATGTATTTAATTTAATATCCTTTACAACTTTCTGTACAACTTTCTCTCTCCTTTCCACAATTATTCTTCCACCTCTCTGCGGTACTTCCTCTACCCTGTCTCACATTGTTTTAAATTGTTAACTCTACAGTTGAGTGTTGGTTTCTTTTTAAATTTGACAGTCAATGCGATTTTGCAGTATATCGTCTATGCTCATATTGTTACCTATATAATTATGAATGCATGTTTTTGCTCAATATTTTTGTCATTATCTGCTGTAATTCTTGTATTTCTCTTAATTCTGCATAATTTATCATTTTTATATTTTCTTTCTTCCCTTTAGTTTCCTTCTCTCTCTCTCTCTCTCTCTCTCTCCCTGTCTCTGCTCCCTCTTCTTCCTCCCACTTCTCTTCTTCTCCTTTTTCTATCATTCTCTCCACCCCCCCCCCCCTTGTCCTCTCGCAATGCTTTCAATTCCATGCATGCCTCTCACCCATTATTGTGTTAAAGCCATTCTATCCCAGCTGCTAGCTGCTGCTGGGTCGGGCAATCCCCTGGTTTGCCCGACCTATCAGCGGCTGTGGTATTTGGGGTGTAGTTCGACTGCTTGGGTGCGGTGGCTTACATGATTTGTGTGTGTGTGTGGGTTGGGGGGGGGGGATAGCACGTCTCTACATTAAAAAATTTCCTTAAAATATTTTGAAACATTTATTTGGGGAGAATTTTTCCAACTGTATACTTTTTTCTGGGACGCACTGTATATGGGCAGGCATGCATGGTTTTGAGGGCGTTGCGGGGGTGACACTATTGTGCAATCTCACATTAATTAATGTCTATTATTATGTTATGCGCTATTTACTTTGTGTACGCATATTTATCATTCATGTATTTTCATTATTACTGTTTTTGTTGTTTTGATATTACTGCCATGTAAAAATCCCATGTCAAATTTCCTTATTTTTTTATTTGGACGAAGAAAGAATGAATTTAGAATTAAGAATTTAGAATTTTGCCATCAGTAAGTGGGGGCACATTACCCCCTTAACTACCTCATCGTATGAAATTTAAACAAAATATATCGGAATAAGATTGAAGGCTTTTGTCGGCAGTCCTAGACCATTTCCAAGGGGGGGGGGGGGGGCAGGAAGATTTTCACATCCTCATACCCCTCTAGGGACACCCATCTTGCCGCTGCTACATATACACTTCATTTGTTCAAATACCCCCCTCCCCCCCCCCTCCCCATTTAACATTAATATGGCTACACTACCCTGTTTCGGGGCCCTGTTTCTGACCTCATCGGTTGCCTGGCAGAAGGGTGCGAGCAAGAATTTGGGTCAAATTGTTGAATTCTTCCTTTTCGTAATGACAGCATAAAGATGTGAGAGCTAGCTTGCAACTTATCATTTTGGGGGGGGGGGGTAAAACTTTAGGCAATTATATGGACAGAAATGCTGTGTGAAAGAGCTAACGTTAAAAAATCATATTAAAAAAATATATATATATCTGCTGGCCATTTATCATGTTTATCCCTCTGCGCCTTTCTAGAGGGCACCCTTTTTGATACATATCCTGTCACGCATCATTCTTTCCAGAACATGTAGAAGGTGAGAGCAGAGCTCGATCGCCGATACTGAAATTATGGTAAAGAAGTTGATATTTTCATCATGCTTATTGCACACGTCATAAGTGTGGGATACGGGATGGACGTGAGCTGTCAATTGTTGCGTATAGATAAGTCTTTAACTTGAACCACAATTACTAACCTACGTCAAACGGGGTATATATTTTAATGAAATACTAGTATGCCTACCTTTGCAATAACAACAAACCTGTTTACAATAGATAATAAAATTGCTAGATATGGGGAAATTATGGTTTATGTGATGTTGCAGAGAGTTATCGTTTTGGGGTAAAAAAAGATAAATAGTGCCTCCTCCGTATTTCTTGGTTTGGAGTGCGTTTCGTGAAGGCGCTTGGTGGAAAACAGTAACAGAGTTAGGGGAGGGGGCAGGGGGGCCCTAAATTGAATAATTATCGGAGAAAGAAAGATAAGGAAATGGAAAGAGAGAGGAGGGAGAGAGAGAGAGAGAGAGAGAAGGGGGAGGGGAAAGGCAACTTGAAAAGAACATATTACGACCTTTTTCCACACCCTTCACTCCCTCTTTATTTTCTCTCCTAATATTTCTGCAGCCCTCCCCCCCCCCCCCCCTCCCATGACCAGTGTTCCTCAATGGCTGGGCCCACAAAATAACAAAAATTTAAAAAAAAATCTCAAACACATTTTTATTTTCGAGAGAAATACGTCAAGTGTTTGTATTCTAGATATCCCAAACACTTTCGATTGATATTTCGTCTATAATAGCACCAGCGCCATAAACAGTATACCTTTTGAAATCATCCAAGTAGATCGACAGCCCATGAGACCGATATCGCATGAGATCGACCGCCCATGAGACCGCCACAACAAAGAAATACATGAGGGAAGATAGAGAATGGCGGTCTCGTGGGCTGTCGGTCTGGTGAACCCTTTGAAAGGCAGACAGAAGGCTGGCGATACCATGGGTGTCGATCCCGGGGGGATTGGGGGGGGGGGGGGACGGGTGTTGGGGGGGGGGGGTATATATCCCTCGCTCCCTCGCCGGTCATCCCCCCATTCATGAATACGGATCGACACCCGTGGGCGATACCGACATTGTCGGTCTAGTGGGCTGTCACTCTCTCTTGGGCTGTAACCTTTCATTTATACCGCAGTCACACCGCCGAACCAATTCCAAATCGTTTCCAAACCGACCGATTATGGCTCATTCGGGGTACAGTAAGTAAGTAAATTAAATGTCGGTGTGACTGGAGTATCAATCTAAATTATAATCACAGCTATCGGGTAAATAGAATTGCGCTGTAAAAGGTTCACTTGACGTCGAAGAGTGATAACTCGGGCAAAGGTTTTTCATCAGGTAAAATGTGATTTTTTGAAATTAGGTTTTACGTGCATACAGCTTGAGCTTTTTTCCTGAAAATTTGTTATGGCTTTTTAGGCAGTTTAGTTTTGTGGTGGCTAATATAGCTGGAATGAACAGAGGTAATGATGTACAACTTCATAAATATTTAGGTTATATTGGAGAAATGAAGAAAAAAAAATATAAATATGGAAAATATTATATTTTCTCTTGAAAATGGTTTACAAGAAGAAAGATTTGAGAAGAAGTCAGAAGAAAGAAAATGGGATTGCAAGAAGGGACAATAAGAGTATTCTTAAATTTACAGTTTTAGAGTTAGTCCTTAAAAGGACTGTTTGTATCATTCCTGAAAAGAATTAGTTCTTAAAAGAACTGAAATTCAAATGAAAATCTTTCCGATTAGTTCTGAAAAGAACTCTCTTTTTGGAGAAAGAGAAAGAGAGGGACATATATATGAATTAAGAAAGAGAGAGAGAGAAGAGAAGAGAGAGAGAGAGAGAGAGGCGGGCGAGACTGAGAAACACTTGTGAAAAATCTGTTCAAATTACATTTCAAAATATTTAGAAGCTTTTTTCATGTTGATAGATGCCCAATAGTTGCATCTATCAAGTGCCACTAACAAATTAAATTTCGTTCACGCTTGGGCGAACAATGACTGTTTTGGTCCAGAGTGTGAAAAATGGCTTGCGCCAAATTGAAAGAAGAGGGAAATTAAACCAGCAGTCCGAATAAGCACTCCCATTCAAAATATTTGCTCTTTTGCATAAGTTTATGATTATCGATAGTCTAGGAATGTCCATTTTCTATCATTACTTTAATGATTTCATTGCTTTATGCATGGGTGAGAATTAATAATGTGCAATTACTTTAAGAAAAGTACCAAATTAATACATCTTCAGATTATTCAATCAAATAATCAACAAATCAGTCAATCAATCAGTAATCAACCCATCAATACTGTACATCAACCGACAGATCAGTTAGTCAGTCAGTCAGTCAATCAATCAATCAATCAATCAATCAATCAATTCATCAGTCAATCATTCAACCATTCAGCCAGTCGATCAATCAACCAGTCAATCAATAAGTTAATCAACAATCAATCAATAAATCAATTAACTGATCGATTGCTCAAACCATCGATCAGTCAGTCAACCGGTCAGGCAGTCGGGCACCTCTGTCAATCAATCAATCAATCACACTGTAATTTAACAAATTATTCCAAAAACACATCAAAGCGATTCCAAAACCAGTCATTCATTCAAGAACTCCAAATTAATCAATTTTCAATCAATCAGTCAATCTATCAATCATTCGATTGATCAATAAATCAACCAGTGAGTCAATTTTTCAATCAGTCTATCATTCAATCATCACAGTGTATCCATTATGTAACCAGTTGCAAATCCACATAGGGGAAAATCGCCCCCTCCCTTTGGCGGCTAAAAGCCAATGTTTTTCTTTGTTTGATTGGTTAATTAATTGATTTATTAATTGACTGATTTGTTGAATGATTTGCAGATTAAATAATTGGGTACTTCTTGAATGAATGATTGGCATGTGGTTTTGATGTGTCTGTGTATTGTGAATACCGTGCTTAAAAAGATCTTGAAGTAATTACACATTATTAATTCTCACTCATGCATAAAGCAATGAAATCATTAATATTATGATATTGCCACAAAATTCCTAGACTATCATAACATAATCATCAATTTATGCAAAAGAGCAATTTGTTTGAATGGAAGTGCATATTCGGACCGCTGGTTTAATTTTCCATCTTCTTTCAGTTTGACATAAGCCTTTTTTCACACTCAGGATAAAAACAGTTAGTGTTCGCCCAAGCGTGAATGAAAATTTGCTATGTTAGTGGCACTTGATAGATGAGACTATTGGGCATCTATTGACATGAAAAAAATATTCTAAATATTTTGAAATGTAATTTTGACAGACTTTTCAAAAGTATAACTTTTTTTATACGCACTGTAGAATATATACAGAAGTATACAGTCAGAGTCAGATCGTGAAAAAAAGGACGAAAATATATAATATACACGACAGACAAATATAAACAGACTCATATAGCAGAAGACATCGAATTGAAAAGAGGGGAGATGGGGGGGGGGGGGGAGAGACAGAAAACGTGGCATTTGAAAACGGAATTATTTTTCGATAAAGGTTCAAATGCTAAAGGGAATATCAGCAAATGGAGAAATTAACTGAAATAGAAAAGAAAAAGAAGAAAAGAAGTCTCTAAAGATGCAAAGGATAACGAAAGAAACAAACAAAACAAGCGATTATTCTTTCCAAGATTAAGAGATGCGGTGTCCAAAGCTGGACGAAATCTTATTCAACAGATGACTAGAATTATTTAGAAAGCTGTAGATAACTATAAGCTATCAGGAAATTGGCTAGATTGCATGAGTAAAAGCATTAAGTTCTCAATCATTCTGACATTTACCGCAGTTCCTCTGTTCATTTCTAGTTGACGTATTTCTAAGAGTAGCATGTTTAATGAATATTTTATCTTCTCTCAGAAGATAGACGCTATCATAAAAATATAGGCCTATCCGAATATGCTGCGTTATTAGGTTAGAACGCAAACTTGTAGCGGTGTCTTCTGATACGCCTGCCTATTCCAGAAATTACATGCAGTTTCACCCTTTTGCGATCAAATGCAAAGACAGGTATATCATTGCGTCACGAGTGATTTTATGAAGAATTCAATGTTGCCTTAACCTGGAAGAATTTGAAAAGCGTCATATTTGTAATACGGTCATTCCTAAATTCAAATTATAATAAGAGAGTTAATGACATTTTATTGAGATTTTTATCAAACAACTCGATTGGAAAAGGGGCAAATTTTTATTTCAAACTATTACTTTTGACTTGCAAATGTTGAAAATAGCCTGCGAGCACATTCTAACCTTCTACAAGGGAGAATGGTGCATGATGGGAAAATGGGAGGTACGGATGTTTTCTAATCCTCTTAAAAGATGGCGCTATTTACGAAGTTCAGTTTAAGGCAACTTTGATATATTGCAGATTAAATCGTTTCTTCGCTTATAACGCACAGGTCGTCTTAGCCTGCCCCGGGAAAAGCAAAATGAGTTCGAAAGGGCCTATAAATCCGACTCTGTTACTGAGGGGGGGGGGGGGGGGGGGGCATTGGAAGAGGTCCATATTGATTTGGCAGAAATCTCCCCCTGGAAAAAAATGATAACAAAATAAAGTGATTAAAACCTGAAAAACTCTTTTTCTTCTTTCTTCTTTTTTTTTGTTGCTTTCTTACTTTTTTTTTTGGTTGTTGTTGATAAGGGCGAGTTGTCAGAGATTTATTTTTAAAAACCTGTGTTGCCCTTGACATTCAAGACTATTTCAAATGTGACCTGTCGACTCACAACCATTTAAAAGTCACCTAATTTAATCTCTAGGTTGGCGTACTTTCTGAAATAGATATACTCTTACTGTCTCTTAGCTTTCCAACCCACTTAAATGTCATGTCATACTTGTCATATTTAAAGCAGTCAATAATATTGTCGAAATACGGTAATAACCATTCCAGCTTGGAGAAAGTTGACATCATCTGATGCTATTTTCCCCCTTCTTTCTTTCTATTTTTAATGGGAATATAAATACAAAAAACTTAATTCCGCTCGGAGTATTTTTAAATGTCGTTCTAACGGGTTCGTGAGGGTGTTACGCTTTATTGAGATAACTTCAGGGTGGTTTATGGCCATTATTCTCAAATGTTCTTAGGTTGGATTTACTTGGTGATACGGGAAAGGCTCTAGTCTCAGAAATGTTTTATTCAAGAGGATGAAAGATAAAAGTATTCTGTTTACGCATATTTTACAAAATATGGATTCCGGAACAACAAACACTGCATTTGCTCAAGCTCAGTATTGTGTGTGTATTTCTCCGTGTAGTGGGTAAAACAATTGATGCGATCTTGAAATATACTACGATTACATCAAAAGATCTCTGACATTAACACCCAATACTAGTAAACCTTATAATATATTTTTTTCTCTTTTTTTTAAAAACTTCCGGGGAATGCGATTTCTTATGTTGCTGATATCGATTAAAGGCTTGGTTCAGGATAACCAAGGAGGTAACATTGGGCGATAACAAAAACAGTTCAAGAATATTTCTAATTGTTATGAATAAAGAACATTCTGCACGAGAAAAACAAACAAAAACCGCATACAACATTAGTATCAGAAAGTGATACATGTCGCTTTAATACTATCGGGTTTTGCGCGGACGTATTTAAAGAAATAGTGATAAAAACAGACAGAACAGTTCCTCTAAAAGATTAAGGATAGTTCTGAAAAGCCCACGCCCTTCCCCCAATAAGAAATTCCCAGGTGTCTCCGATTTTAGTTGATTTCAGAAGCAAGATTCTTATAATGCTAAGCTCTTTATCTTTATATCTTTACGTTTATCATTAAGTGTAACAAATGCGAATGAATAAAGATTAAAATACCTAGTCACAATCGAAGTTACTTTATTTTTTCCTTCTGTATTTTCTGTCATATCTTTTCTTAATATATGTCATGAAAATGGCTTTTTTGAAAGTTGTATTTATCCAAGAGATGATCTGGATCCTTATGACTTGTCGGAATAAAATCTGTCATATATTTTCGAGTTAAAAAAAAAAAAGGAAGTCATTTTACAGTTGGTAAAAAATTTGTTCAGTTGGTTCTTTACAACACACACTGTAACTTTTGAGCCTAATTCGTGAAACCAAGAACATGTACATCCCAAACACAAGGCATTTTCCAATAATACACTTATATACCAATGGAAATTTTAATCTATTGAGAAATGAGGAAATTATCGAAAAAAAAATGCACTCTGGCTGCATACAGACATTTGAATCTTTCATCGAAGTTTGACCAAGATCTGACCCAAGTTTGATAAAGGTTAGACCCAAGTTTGAACACTGAACATGCTGAAGGCAGTGACGCCAAATCAGTTTATCTGTTCGATAAGTCTAAGAAATAAATCACTAATTTTATTTATAGTTATTTGATTGAAGTCTCGATCAAACAAGTGTGATCCTTTCCACGTGGATTTCTTATCGTTTTATATACATTTTTATTTGAATCAGTGATTTAATTTGAGATTTCGACCAAGTAATTATAAATAATTCCCTTAATCGGCTCGAGTGTTACGGAAGAAAAATTGTTTTAGCGTTCTTGCCTCACTGTTTTGACCCTTTTACATGAATAGTTTAAAACACTTTTCTTCTAAAACATATACATGTAAGTCTAAGAAAGTGATTAACATCACTGAGTTTTTTATGATTTGATCTAAATCTCGATTTATATCAATTGTTTGATTAAACGTGGTTTATTTCACTTTTTAATTGTTTTATTGAAAATTAGATATAAATCAGTGATTTAATCCACTTTCTTATATGTTACCTTTTGACCCTTTGACTCGAGTTTGCCCCAAGTTTGACGCAAGTATGAACAGTAAAGGCAGAAATACAATTTTTTGTTGTTGTTAAGACGAGTCTAAGAAAGTTACGTAAATCGCCTTTTTTACAATTTCATTTATTATATTCCATATTTTTATTTTATTTTTTTGATTAATTTGATATAAGCCACTTTTATAACTCTGTTATTAATATATAAATTTTCCAAATACACTAAATCGCATTGGATTAGATAACAGAATATCAGTTATAGGTAGTGCATTCAATTGCATTGGAAATCGTAATCATGGTAAGAATGCAATCATTATGATAACCCAAACGCAGCATGGATTTCTTGTCCTATAAAAAATCATTTTACTCTACTCATGTCTTACTTACTGATATCGAAGATGATAACATACCATCCATTTTTAAACGATATTAGTGTAAAGCAAATATGAATCGTCCTCCATCAAAGGAAGATGCTAAAAGCATGCCATTTCATATTCCCTGTACGTAACGATGAATACGGCAGCTGAGAATACAGATGCTACAAAAATAAAACTACACCAAGCACAATTACTTTAAAGGCATTATGTATTCAACGGCAACTCAAAAGCATGAACATGGGGTGGCAGATGCCACTACCACATCCACCACCAGCAATATTAAAGGCAACCACCGAGCACCAGAAACATCACAATCCATATCGCTTCCACCTCCTTTGTACATATTTCGCGCCACACGCACGTACCACTGAACCACTCGCACGTTTTACTAGTGCCAAGAATAAACTTCGGACCTTTCTTTGAGTCTCACCGTTACCAAGGCGAGTCGTCTACGTACTCCTTACTTGGTGAAGTCATCTCCTCGCCGAATCACGTCATAAGCTTTGGTAGAAAATCCCCTCGTTGCCGAGACGCCATGAGTGACAGCGTGTGAGGTGTATACTACCCTTCTTTATCGGGGCAAGACGTCTTTATAATTGGCGCTTCTATCCTGGCGTTGTGCGCTTAAATCTGGCAAGATTACTCCAGTAAAGGTTCCTCCAGGTGTAATTGTTTGGACATAATTGAGTCGAGAGTCAGCTCGGGGGAGGGGAAAAGGGAGGAGTTTAGAAACACAGCCAGATATATCAATATGCTTTTATGGACAAAAAAGGTAAAGCTATCCAGATTTTACACGAAGTATATGCAGAATGATCTCGGTAGATTTGACTTAATATCAGTCTACTTCAAAATGGATTTACTGTTAAAAGCATGATTAGCATAGCAATGCGCGGCAGGATATCCGATAGCTGTACAACACTGAGTAGATTTCATTTTACGTCATTATTCTAAACATTGACCATTTACATAACTAACGGAAGTGAGTGTTTTATGCGCCGAATCGACACTTGAATCTCTTTACCCATTTGATCCCATCTCGGTTGTTGCTGTCTGTCTTTTTTCACATGCGGCTAAGGGGGAAAAAATCTTTATTTTGAATTGAGTATTGATCATGTATGATCATGCCTCTATATTTTTAATGCTCATTATATTCCACGGATCTATAATGCATTGCCAGTATGCAAGTTCAACATGTAGTTCAGTTTCGCCGGGAGAGGCTGACGTCTCATGCCCGAATATCAACTTTCCAGTTTCTTAAATTTCGACAATAAGTTTAATATAGTGAAAATGTATTTGCGTCTTCAAAATATATAAGACAAGGTATTATAAAACACACGTTCTTCGCTATATACCAGAATATAACGTGACGGTTGCCCGAGTAACTGTGATTAAAAAAAAAAAGAAACACAATGGGCTACAGCTCCCTAGCTCCCCGTCTATGAGTTCAACGAAATGTGTTGTGGTACGCAAAACAGAAGCAGATATTCAAATTGACTAGTACTATAAATATACATTTTAAAAAGAAATGAAAATAAAAAACGATACATATGAGACCATTGCTAGATTGACCTACATTATGAGCAATATTTTTTTCATCTGAAATCTTGATTTAGAAGTGGAACTACCACTGGGAATTTTGCAGTTTGAAAGGGGAAAATTAGCAACGGGGACATCCCAGTATAGACCGACACCCTACGAGGCAGTGAGTTCCCAAAAGTTCCACGAGACCGAGAGCCCACTGGGCGGACAAAACAAAGGAATGCATAAGCACAAAAAAGGAAAAGGAGATGAAAAAAGAAAAAAAATATTAGGATAGATAAAAAGAAAAAAATGAAAGAAGGAAAACATAGAATTTCATGAGGAATATAGAAAGAGAAAATGAAAGAAGGAAAACATAGAATTTCATGGGGGAAATAGAAAGAGAAGATGAAGAAGGGTACAAAACATGAAAATAATTTATATGACGAAAGACATAGACTGGATAAATGAGTTAAGAGAAGCGAAAAACAGAAGGCTTAGTAGAAGAGAGAAGGCAATAAAAAAAAAAAAAAAAAAAAAAACGAAAATTTATTTGAAAGAACTTCATGAGAAAAACTGGAATGAGAAGATAAATGAAGGGTATTATAAAATAGAGGTTATGCTAAGAAACCAGATTTACATAGTTATAGGAATCAGTCAATTCCCGTCTCGTGACCTGTCAGTGTTCGTGGGCCGGAGGTCTCGTGGGCTGTCGGTTTATTGGGCCGAGAGCCCATAGCCATTAACAACATCTTGGTATGCTTATTTTAGAAAGAAACGTCATCTGCGGCCTCTGACAAAAAGGTTCTTCATTTAGTCAAAGTATTCTGGTGGGCAGCTCCACATGGAGAAAATCTTGTATTTCAATATAAGCTTATATTTACACGAATCTACTTTATAGTGAAAGAGTAAAAGTGGTTTAAAAATCACATGAATCATGCACATTTCAAAACGGAATCGATCCAATATCTCTCTTATGGAATTAAGTGAATCTTGTAAAAAAAAAAAAATTCTAAAGCATGCAATTTTTCTACTGTTCTTGGAAAGCATTTTCTTTTTTTCTTTTTTTCTAGTATCTTAATTCCATTGATGAACCTATGAACATATCATTGCCACTCTTAAAAATGCGTGGTCGGATATTGCGTGGTCAAATTTTTTCGACCACGTTTCGGGGTTGTTTTTGATCAACAATGCTCCCGCTGTATTAAAATGACCAGTTTTTGCGTGGTCAAAATGACCACGCAAAAACTGGTAGGGTTTGCGTGGTCAAAATGATGACCACGCATGTCCGGTCATTTTAATGCACTCTAAAAAAGGATTGGTCAAAAAATGTACCAGTGCGATTGGTCAACACCATATGGGTTATTTTCAACAATATGTTGGTCAAAGTGTACGAATTTCACTGGTTAATCACTAACCAGGTCAGACTTCTACTTGGTTAAACGTTGGGCCATTGTCATGAATATTCATGATGTATTTATGAATATTCATGAGCGACCGCGGCGTAAACAACCAAAATTTTTGTATATAAATGACACTTGATTTTTATGTTTTTACGCAATGATTGCACTTTGAAATGTGATAAAAAATGTATTTATGTTAATTATTATGTAGTATATATTCAAACATGAATTATGCCGAGGTTTAAGATCTAAAGATCTAAATTAGAAAATTATAATCTTTAACCATTTTTAGCAAGCACTGCATTACAGTTCCTATATAATGAAGTAGATAAAAGCACAACTGGGCGTTGTGGCGTACGCCTGTAATCCAGCTAACAGTGGAAGTTATAAACTGATTCAGCGGACCCAGGTTCGAAACTGAGTCACGTCTTTCGGATGGTGACGTTAAAGGTATCGTACAGTAGTGGGAAAGGTGGCGCTTTGGATATTTAACTACTTTGTCAGCTGGAATGGAAATTATTACATATACTGTTGTGAAATGATTAATTTCGAACATAGGTGACGTTTGTTTGAAGAAAAATGGTTTAGAAATGGCTAAAATGTCAACAACAAAAAATAAACATCGAATTACAAGCGCGGTACCGCGCTTGTAATTTGATGTGAAAACAGTGTGTGTAACAAGTGTGTGCGAACCGCTATGCGCCGTTGAGCCGGGAGCGTCGGGGTAGGTGGTCCTTAACGAGGGTAGTAACCGTTGATATTCGATCATTTGAATTATTTTACTGAAAATCACCGGAAATCATGAATAGAATACCGGATTATCTCACTCATGTATCTTTTTATTGAAGCCGAACAATATGAGACTATATTTGAGCAGTTTCATGCCAACTTTCATTTTGCTACCACTACTGTTTATTACCTTTAAAGGTCGGTCCCCAGACGTAAATAATCATATCTGATTGATACACGTCTGTAAAAACCCAATAACACACACACACATTCAGGAAATAGGTATAGGATGTAAGATTATAGGAGTAGGGTTAACGTAGAATTGTAGGTGTATGTAGGGGTATGATATGATACGTTAGGATAGGATAGGTTATAGGCCATAGTAGGTAAAATATACAAAAAATTGTTATGATATACTTCACTTGACATTAGCTTTTTATTTTTTTTTTAATCTTCGAAACGTGGATGGTTCACGCGCATCCGGCAGGAATATCAACCCCGTCCGACGGGGTTATCACAAAATAACCGCACAACGTGGTTAAAATTTGACCACGTTATGGGTCGAAAAATATAACTACGCTACGTGGTCATTTTGGGTGACCCCGCACGCCGGGGTCGATGTAACCACGCACGGGGTTTGTGCATAGTTGATCCCGCATGCGGGGTCATTTGTAACCCCGTTTGGGGTTATTTTTGACCACGCATTTTTAAGAGTGTGTCCATACTTTTTAAGGTCCCTTTGGGAATAAGCTTTTCAGCTTTCATGTGTTATCCTGTCATAGCAAGAGCGTATGTAGGGTTGAGAGAGTGGGGCGAAATATTTCCATTAACCATAAAAGTCCACGATACCTGAGTATCGTAGCATATAGCGCCTTTGTGAATTTATGTTCCAGTGGGAGCGAAAGGGGGGGGGGGCAATTTTTGCCATATATGGATCTGCCGGGGTAAAGTTTCTTCTTTTTATTGTTCATCACTTTATGAAATTAACATTTTTGAAGCTCATATTTTGACATTCCTATAGTTACGTGGAACCCCTAACATACAGAGCAAAATGTTTTTTGATGATTGGTAACTTTAACTTAAACTTTATAAAAGGGATCTTCCCATCAATTTGACACGTACGGCATAAGTCTTTTATCCCTTCGTTTTATCCAAAATTATTTTGATATGACCCATGACTGCATGACCTTTTTTTTTTTTTTTTTTTTGGGGGGGGGGGGGGTCTTTTTTGTTTACTTCGCACATCGGACAATATCCTTCTAACATGCCGGCAAATTTTGTTTCAGAGCAGTCCTTGAGAATTCGATCAATAGGAAATGAACAGGATCGGGACGAATTTAACTGAAATATGAGAAAACTGAAAGGATAAAATGTTTGAATATTCAACATACGTTTCCTTTTGGATAAAATGAATGATGTTATAAGACTTATGTCGTAAGGAACGCATTTCGCGGAATCGCCAATAAAAAATGACAAATGAATACCAGACATGTATATCGTTTCAAACCACAGCAAACAAAGAAGTTGTGCAGATCCATTACTTCCCTTGTGGAAGTGTCCGAAATTGTTAACAAGCAATTTTCAAAAACGCTTGTTGGGCTTATCGGATAGTACGTCGTGTAAAATTACGCATTTGTAAACGTGATTTAATTATTGTCAAAGGCGAGGTCTAACATGATCGCAAGGGAAATCAAAGAACTGCCAATTTGTGTTTGATCGATCATAACTTGAAAACTTCATAATACCCCAGTCACACTGAAAATATACCGAACAACCAATTACATTACACTGAATGGCCAAGAAACGGTCTGTTTTGAATCGATATAGAGTCGATTTGGTGGTGTGACTTAGGGATAACTTTTTAATCCTTTATCCCTTTTCCTAAAACTTTTACTGATAATTATGCCGTTTTTCTTTGATTTTCTCTCATTAAAAAAACACACAAAAAAACAACAACAACAAAAAAGAACAATATTCAATCATATCAGTTTCGTTTCACAATGGATATTTCCACTTTAACTTCGTCAGTTTTGTCTCAGGAACAAGAAGCCTGGAATGCACATTTGCCATTCAAGGTGATCACTTCAAACATTTTTATCCTTTCAGTTTTCTCATATTTCAGTTAAATTCGTCCCGATCCTGTTTATTTCCTATTGATCGAATTCACAAGGACTGCTCTGAAACAAAATTTGCCGGCATGTTAGAAGGATATTGTCCGATGTGCGAAGTAAACAAAAAAGACCCCCCCCAAAAAAAAAAAAAAAAAAGGTCATGGCCCGTATTCCTAAAAGTGGCCTCAGTTAAGCCAGGCTTAACTCAGGCCACTGATTTATGGAAGGCTATTCGTCAACCCCTAAGTCCCCAATATAAATTACTATATTTATGTAACAAAAAGATAAAGATCATATTCTGGCATGAATGAGCATAAGAAATAAATTCTATCGTGAGGTTTTTGTATTTGCATCTAGTTCAAGAAATAGACGGAGTCTATGGTGACTTTGTAGGATTAAAAGTGGGTGACATTTGACCCTCCATAATTCAGTGGCCTAAATCTACACACTTAGGCGGGTGCTTAAAGTGAGGCACCTTTCGAGAATACGGGCCTTTTACTTTTTTCTTATGAATACTAGTAAGCAGGTTCGCAGTTTCCATCTGCGCATGAGCAAATAGAGGCCTTTTGAGTAAAATCTGAACAGCATCATGCAAGCCAAATACTAGTTTAGATACGTGCTCATGAAAGTTGTATAATCCTTATATTCGTTGATGCAGTGCATTCCATGATACCCAGGTGGGAATATTCTTTTTAGAAGAGGATACAAAAACTCTTCAAGGAGTACATCCATCAATTTTGGAGGGGTATTTTAACATGTACAGTGCATATAATGTATAGTATAATGATGATGATGATGTTTAATAATAATAATAATAATAATAATAATAATAATAATAATAATAATAATAATAATAATAATAATAATAATAATACATGGGCAGTGGCCCTGTTGAGGTACGCTGCAGGCATAGTAGACTGGAGGAGCTGGATACTTTGGACAGAAAAACAAGGAAATTGTTGACTATGCATGGGATGTTCCACCAAAAATCTGATGTAGATAGCCTATATGCGCCAAGAGAGCACGGAGGACGCGGACTGATGAGAGTAGAGGAAACTGTAAGGTATGAAGAACAGAGCTTATACTGCTATATTGGTGGAAATATGGATGAAATTATGACTGTCATTAAAGGGTCTATGAAGAAAGGAAAAGACTTGACAGCAAAACAGCTCAAGGCTGATCAGAGAAATGGGAGACTTAAAGAATGGAAAGGAATGGTGATGCACGGACAACATCTAAGACAGACAGAGGAATTTGCGACACCAGAGAGTTGGCAGTGGTTGAAAAGAGGAAACCTGAAAAATAGTTGCTGCTCAGGACTAGGCTTTGAGAACAAACTACAGGAAAACAAACAGGGAACATCACCATCATGCAGAATGTGCCATAGCAAAGATGAAACGGTAACGCATCTTGTGAGTGAATGCACTAAAATGGCACAGACAGAGTACAAGGGAAGGCATGATAGAGTGGCTGCTGCAGTCCATTGGGGTCTGGCGAAGAAGTATGAACTACCGCATGCAGACAAATGGTACGATCACAGGGCGGAACCTGTGATCGAGAATGAAGATGCAAAACTTCTGACTTCAACATCCAAACATACAAGGTTATAGAGGCTAGAAGACCAGACATCATTCTAACGAAAAAGAAGGACAGGGAATGTCTCATCATAGATATTGCAATTCCCGGGGGTAATACACCTAAATCCCTCTCTCAACTTGCTCTCCAAGAGAGAGAGAGAGATAGAGGGAGAGAAAGAAAGAGAGAGAGAGAGAGAGAGAGAGAAAGAGGCGAAAGAGAAGGAAAGGCGAAAGGCTATGTGAAAATCACACCCCCTTGTTCTCTCGCATCTGATTCATTTAATATATCCGCCAGTGCTGCCCCCTTAATGGCTGGACGGACGCTACGTCACTGGCTAATAATTACAATTTGCGCATGTGCAGATAACGGTCATTTGTACTGAGTACAATTGACCTTTGTGCATGCGCGCAGCATATGATTTTACCTATATACAAGTATCGACGGCGTCTCCCAAAACAATCGCACGTGTGCAGACAAATTGGGGTCATTTCGAGGACATTAAAATTTTGTGCCACGAACTAATTACGAACTGGCTTATTTTACGACACAATGCTGCTGAAAAAGAAATATCTTTTTTTATGAATCAGGTAATTCTGGTTAATTTACTGTTCTGTAACGGCTTGACCCCCCCCCCTAAAAAACAACAACAACAACAAAAAAAAAAAAAACAAAAAAAAACAAAAAAACAAAACAAAACAAAACAAAACAAACAAAAACAAACAAACAAACAAACAAACAACAAAAAACCCAACCCAAAACAAAACAAACGAACAAACAAACAAACAAACAAAAAAACAACAAAACAAAACAAAACAGAACAAAACAACAACTTTAACAAAAAAATTACATTACGAATTAATGATAAATTTCATTTGAATATAGAGAAATACGAGTATAAGTGCGGTATATGAAAAGAGTATGATTGAATATAACTATAATGACAGAGTGCATTAAGAAGAGAAATTGGAACACGAATAGGAAGTACGTGTGAACAACACCGTCCTGAATAACCCCAGTCTTACCGATGCGGCTTACAACAGACCGAACCCAAACGTAAATTTTATCCCAAATAACCAAGAGCAACATGAAGAGTGGGCCAGTACGTAATTGGTACATGGTACAAATGACCCTGGGGGGCGTTTCATGAAAGGACTTGTCAGATATTTTATCCGACAAATTTGCTCTCAGCCAATCAGATGCAAGGATTTCAGTACCTTATAACAGTTGTCGGATAAAATATCCGACAACTTCCTTTCATGAAACGCTCCCCTGAAATCCCAATTTGTACGTGTACGCGCATTTATATTTGGGTGGACTTGCGCGCATCGTGGTGGTGCGTACAACATGCTGCGTATAAAGGTCATATGCTCATCACAAATGACCTTTATCTGCACATGCGCAAATTGTAATTACAAACTGGCTTATTGGTCAGTGTGAATTCAGTTTTGAGTCGGCTTGGCGGTGTGACTCAACTTCTGAAGTAGAACTCATTTCTTCGCACAATGAGCTCGTTTTAAAGATAAAGTTGAGTTCTGGGCCCTCTTGCATAAAAAGTTGTGATTAAACGCAACTCAGAAAATTAAACGCAAGTCCCAAATACGCGATCCTGATTGGTTGAAAATCGAGTTGCATTTAATTGATAATAATGTGAAAGAAACTGTATCAAAGCAATTGGGAAAGGTTGATTATATAGCACATAAGAATTGTTGTATGCTGTAAAGTTTTGGAATCACCAAAATAATAAGAAATTGACTCAATTCGGCCCGAACATTTCAGCTGTTTCTTGTCATATTTTGAATGTGAGGGCATTTGAAGAGCAATCCTTTTCAGGGGACATGTCTAATATGATAATCTTCGAAACTAACATAATAAGAATGAGAAAGCTTACAAATTATTGCTTACCTTTCCCAGAACCCAAGCTTCCCTTTAATGACCGGAAAAGGTCGACGTACTTACATTTAGGAAAGTGGGTTTGTGAATATCTTTTTTTTTTTTTTGATAACAGAATTCAATTGTTTCTATCGCGAAAATTTACCCAGCTTTGGTAAAAACACAAACAAACATTACGTCTTTTTGCTGTTATAACTTTTTTTAAACTGCTTTTAAAAAGACTCCTAGATTATTGATAACGGGGTACGGTGCACCCCTTCAGGCAATCACTGATCCGCCCCTGAAACTCTTAACTCTGCCACTCTATTGATATATTAATTGAATGTATAAATGAATCATGTGTATCGATAGATTGAAGCATAGATTCCAATCACACAAAGGGAAAACAAAAGAAGTTCTATAACGTTTTGTATCAGAAAATGAAGGACGAGGGGAAATTCGATGAAAAATATACATTCAACTATCTATTTTCTTTGTCTGATCCCTGTATTTCCTTGTAATTGCGAACTACCTAGAAATCAGAAGACTGTAAAAGAAAAACATTTACTTTTGTAGGATATGTCTGGCTTCGTCCCCAAAAATTTGAGATAGTCTCTTCTGACCGGAACCCTAATAAGGGATTTTTCCCACTAATATCTCACTGATAGGGCAAAGAATTGATGACAACAGTTCTACCAGTGGCTAAGATTAGGGCTGTGTTATTGAGACCTGTGATGTTTTAAATCTTTTCCTTAATGTCAAGTTAAATGCAATTATATCTTCTTGTTGTTTCTTCGCATACTTCGAGTATCTAAATGTGGTAACGGAAATTATGCTTTTTTCATCCCTAAGTGTAGCTCTGAATTTGCATACATTACAACTCTATAAGATATAACAGCCCTGGGTTCCAACTATACGGATCATTCCTCATTAATGGCGATCTATATTCATGATTGCCCTTAGCAAGTAACTTTGAGGGATGGACAATTTGTTTTTAAAGCTCCGGCTCATAGCGTAACCAGAATTTAGGATTAGAGGAACGATAGGAGAGTACACTGTGTCCCCTTAATTCATTTTCTTCTTCTTCATACAAATTTCAATCAATTATTTGATATTCATCTTCACTACCAGTCAAAGGCGTACGAGGCGGGGGGGGGGGGGGGGGGGGAGCTGCCTGCCTCCCTGAGCTTTTGGAACGTACCAATATCCTGGCGATCGTCACCTCATGGCAGCGAAGTACCTGAATTTTTAATTTCCGTTTTGTTAAATCTAGTTTGTATTGATGACGAAATCAGATTTCTCTAACCATAATAAAGCGCCATTCTATTTTGCTCCCACGCTTCACTCGCTCGCAAAAAAAAATCGAAACTGGAAAGTTGATATTCGGGTAAGAGGCGTCAGCCCCCCCCCCCCCCCCCCCCCTCGGCGAAAATGTGCCAGTACGCCTCTGCTAACAGTACTGATCAAGCCCTTGTGTTGATCCCCTTCCGCTTTCCTCTCTTAATTTGTGATATAACCACACTTGTACGTCTCCTTGCAAACCCCACCATGCCAGCAGAAGCAAACGCGCAAATGGATAACAAAAGCAATTTAAAATAGTGCTTAGGATATTCCACTCGAAGATAAACACACAATTACCATGACAACGCGACTATTTCTGTTTCCTTTGGTGAGTGCGAGAGAGAAAAGTAGGCCTAAAATCCCTTCATTTGATGAATTTTCATGAGTACCAATCGGGAATGACGACGACATGGATTTGGGCTCGGCCGCCCACGGTAAAAATTTGTATTCGAGGGTTGTTATTTTTATATACTGTATATTTAAGTGCGTAGATCCAGCAGCCAGCGCGTATAGAGTAGAGGATATGAAGGGAAAAAATGAAAACAGACAAACAAAAGAAAAAGAGATTAAATAAATGAAGAATTAAAGAATAGCAAGGATTCCTGACGTTGTTAGCAGGCTGGAGATAGATGTGTATTGTCAACGTTAATCGCCGATGCAATAAATAATTGTATTTTAAAACTTATAAGCGCTAAGCTGATTCTTGTCAAATGCTTTCTTCAAGCGTTCATACATGGATTGATAGGACATGTTGTTCCTTTTGTCATATTGTGCTAATTTGAGAATATTTCAGCTCTGGACGATAAGACCATGATTTTAACACAGATTCCAGATTTATATCGGTCCCAACAGCAACACACAAAGTATATATCTTGATTATATATTTTTAGCATTATTCTTACAGTTTCAATAAAGCATGAAAATCTATAAATTGCATATTTTACGCTTCTTCCTTAATTTACATATTTGTGTATTCCAAATGAATTATACGTTCCCAAAATAAATTGATCTCAGTATTATTTTACCAATTTTGGTTTGGTATAGAATGAAAAATCTATTTCACCTTTGTGTAGTAACGTTTTTTAAATACTTAAAATTCTTATGACTTATGAGATTTTAACAAATCCAAAAATAAATTTACCTTTTATGGTATGTTATTATGTTCTAAACTATATTTGCATTAACTTATAATCTTTAATCTTATTATATCGCGATAATTCTTAAAAGATCTTTGCTTATCAGAGAAAATGTGTCTTAATGACCACTAAGCTTAACGATTGGTCACTTCTTTTAAAATGGTGTGAACCTCGAAAACGAATGATTGATATTGGTAATGTGCTATTTTATCTGTCTGCTAAGAAAGCAACTATATGTTTGTAGAAAAGCAACCATGGAGTAAGCCTATATGGCTAAGTCTGAGTGACTTGGACATGTTGGAACTTGAGGATTAATGCTTTAGCAAATGACACTTCCTCTCGGCTTGGGTTTCGAATCCGGTACCTCACGGTTATGATACCACTGTTCCACGACTTTAGCCATAAGTCTCTCTGAAAGTACATCATGGATTAAACATAATTCTTTTGACCAAATGACAGGAAATTATACTTGTGAAAAAGATTTATCTTTTTATCTTCCTCATTTCGAAAGAATTTACGAGGCCATGCATGCATGTAGATTGCAAAAGACAATTGAAGATTTCAAAAGGAAGGCCGCGTAGAAACAGCGTACCACGGAATCCCCACGACAGTAGACATGGCAGACTTTCGTTATGGGGTAACCTCGCTAGTCATAAGGACCGCTATTCATAAAAACCACTTATTCATAAGGACTGCTATCCATAACGTGTGACTAAGTGAATAGCAGTTTTGTACGAATAGCTGTCCTTCTGAATAGCAAGCAAACTGTAGACAAATTTCCTCGCTATCCATAAGGACATCCATTCATAAGGACCACTATTCATAACTACTCATAAGGACCGCTATTCATAGCGCGTGTTAAATGAATAGCGGTTTTCCATGAATAGTGGTTCTTATGAATAGCGAGCGGGCCCCTTCATTATGGCCTAAAATTTTGAACCTTTTGAAATGCCATCTGTCCCTTGCAGTAAGCGCCACTTCATACATATCCCGTAAATTCCCTTGTAGATGCTGTAATTGCTTTTTAGTAGACCTCTCCATTTCCACAGAATATAAATCAAGTTTTATTTAATTATTCCACTTTTTTGTCAAAGGTATTAATCATTGTATTGATTTATCTTAGTTTCAAATGTAATGCTTTGTATAAATTTTGCATTGTATTTGCATTAATATGAAAATTGTATTTTGTATTTGTATTTTCTTGGAAATGAAAAAAATAAAATATGGAACATGAGGATCAGGAGTGATCCTCTTATCTACGAGGTACATACGACCACCTATCTGTTACAGTATGCTATTATATCCTATAATTGCCCATAACCGAACATAAAATTATTTCACAAATAGCCTACCATACACCGCCTCCGTCCCCCGGGTTGCCGTATGAAACCCGTCACCCGCCATGACACTTCCTCCGAAACCACACACCAAGAGAGCACCCGCAACCAGGACACGCAGACATGTCGCAACTGCGAGGCGAGGGGTAGGAGGGGGGACACAGATAGGTGGTCGTATGTACCTCGTAGATAAGAGGATCACTCCTGATCCTCATGATCTACTATCAGTACATCCGACCACCTATCTGTTACAGTATGCTAGACCGACACGGACTCAGCGGGAGGCTTGGCTGCGTCTAGCGGTGAAGGAGCGGTGTATTAGCGGGACTGAGACGCCGACAGTAGCGCTGCTCGAGAAAACGAGGGTACTGCGGCGGGGATGTCCCAGAGATAAAAGGAGATGAAGGAATTCGGGGAGCGCCAATAAGCTGCCTTCTGAATCTCCTCTACGGACACGCCGTTGAACAGAGCCCAAGATGCGCTGATCCCCCTGGCATCGTGTGCACGGGACGACACGCCAGGCGAGAGGGCATCGGGGCCGGCCGCACGAATGGCGGCAACGATCCACTTCGAGATAGTATCTCTCGAAGCCGGTGAAAAAGGCTCTTTCGTAATCACGAAAAGCTGATCACCAGAACGGCGTTCCTTAGTGCGCGCCCAATAATACTTGAGAGCGCGCACCGGACACCAGACTTTATCCTCCGCCACCGACGAAAGAGTGGACAGCGGTTGGATAAAAATCTCGACCGGCTGGGAGCTGGCAGTCTGGTTCTTCGCCACATAGGACGGGTTGGGAATGAGGCGCACCCCCGCGCGTTCCCAACGGACATGCCCCGGCGCCGCCGACAGTGCGTGCAAGGCACTGCGACGCTGGCCGGAGGCAATCGCCAAGAGGAAGACCGCTTTAATGGTCGCATCTCTAAGCGAGGCCTCAGCGAGGGGCTCAAATGGCGCCCTGGCAAGGGCCTCCAGCACCCGAGGGAGACTCCACGACGGGAGCAATCTCCTAGTCGGGGGGCGCTCCAGGAAAAAGGCGCGGACCAGGCCGGTCAGGGAGGGGGCAGTAGAGACACTGGCCCCATCCGCGAACCCAGCGTGGACAACGGTAATCGCCGAACGGTAGCCACGGATGGTTCAACTCCGAGGCAAACAGATCCACATCTAGTGGGGGAAGCTGGCGCACCAGCAGATGCATGACCTGCGGGTGGAGCGTCCACTCCGAGGGGAGAACTCGGCCCCGGGACAAGAAGTCTGCGATCAGATTGTCCCGGCCCGGAATGTACGACGCAACGGGGAAGACCCCCATGCGTCGGCACCACCTCCACAGCTCCGCCGCTAGGGCGTTCAGGCGCGTGGAATGGGTGCCCCCCTGTTTGTTGATATACGCTGCAATGGTGATGTTGTCCGTGCGTATCAACACAGCCCGGCCGCGGATCAGCGGCAGAAAGTGGAGGAGTGACAAGGCAACAGCCTGAAACTCCAGCACATTGATATGTGGGAGGGTGGCCGAGAGGCACCAGTCCCCATAAGCATGCAGGCCCTGACAGTGTCCGCCCCATCCCATGTGGGATGCATCGGTGGTCACTGTGATGGAGGGCTGCGGGGGCTGCAGGGGGTTGCCCCTGATCAGAAACTCCGGGCGGCCCCACCGCCAGAGGAGAAGGCGGGCGGCCGGAGGTAGCGGCACAGGCCTCGTCAGGGGGTCCCGTGACGGGCGGTAGTGCCTGAGAAGATGGATCTGTAGCGGGCGCATGTGCAGCCGGCAGTCCGGCAGCACATCGACCAAGCTCGCCAGGAACCCTAGGAACTGAAGCCAGGTTAAATCCACAGGAAGGTCGGGCACTGCGTGGGCACGAGCTCCGACTTCTCCCAGTTTACGAGGAACCCCAGGTCTTGCACTGTTCTCAACAAAAAAGCCAACTGGCGGGAGAGCAGGACCTGGGAGCTGGCTACCAGCAGCCAGTCGTCCAGGTAGCAAAAGACCCGCAGGCCTTGCTGCCGGAGGAAGGCCGCCACGCACGATACAAGCCTGGTGAATAGGCGTGGTGCGGGCTTCAGGCCGAAGGGTAGGGCGCGGAAGCGGTACACGTTTCCCCCGAACGCGAAGCCCAGCAGATCTCTGGAGGCTGGGGCGATGGGGACGTGATGATAGGCATCCTTCAGATCTATAGATACTGCCCAATCGCCTGGCTTGAGGCATGGGAGTATGGAAGCCAGGGTCTCCATACGGAAGTGCTCCGTATTGATGTGTCGGTTGATTCTCTTGAGATTTAGAATCAAGCGGAACTTCCCCGAGCGCTTGGGGACAAGGAATATGGGGGAGAGGCATAACCGCGGATGATCGCGGGTCCTTTCCACCGCCCCCTTCGCAAGCAAGGCGGCTATCTCGGCCGCCATGGCTCGACGCATAAGCGGAGACATGCGAGGGAATGGAAGACGGACGCCGCCTCCGGGTAGGGGGGTGGCTAACTCGACGGAAAAGCCACCGCCGACAACGGAGAGAACGAAGGCGTCGTCCGTTATGGCCGCCCAGGCCGGCTGGAAGGCCTGAAGGCGGCCGCCCACCCCGGAGGGGGGGCCCTGAAGCGCTCGGGGCAAGGAGTCAAAAGCCGCCGCGGCCCTTGTCGGCCGGGCGGGTAGACCCCCGCTGCTTGCCTCTACCCCTGCGGTTACGGCGCCCCCGGTTTGTGGCCCGGCGGGTCGTCTGTGGGGGAGGCATAGTCACCGTCACACGCTGGGGGGCCGACGCCTGTGGCCGGCGGGGCGGTCCCCGGGGACGGTTAGGTCGAGCCTGTACTGATATCAGCTGACCTGCTAACTCTCGCGCCTGCTGGCAACGGGTTAGCGCCTCCTTGATGCGGGGCGCGAACTGGCCAGAGAAAAGGAACGGCCCTTCGAATGGCATCCCACTCGTGAGCTGCGTCCTTTGCCTCACCGGGAACCCGAGGGCCTCGAGGGCCAGGTCCCGGCGTCGGCGAGTAGTGAAGAGTGCGGTACGCGTGGACTGCTTCCATAGATGCTCCGAGATGGACATGAGGAGCGAGTCCTAGAGCTGGCGGTCCTCGGGGGAGACCCGGAGGTCATCCGCCTGTACAGCCAGGTTCGTTAACGCCCCGGCATAAGCCGCTAGACGCATCGAGGACCTTGCTAGGACCGACAAGTGCGTCCACCGCATATCCTCTTCAAGAAAGGCGCGACGGCGGAGAGGATTGGCCCTGCCTACATAATCCCCGAGAGCTAAGAGCTCCGGGGAGAGGGTCTCGGGCTCGAGGTAGCGGGCCATGTCCGCGGGCTGAAAGGCAAAAGCCCGACGCAGGCCGGCGAGGCCCCTCTTAGGGGGCGGCTCTCGGGCGATACGCCCGTACTCCTCCTTGAAGTCTGCCGTGAGGGGGATACCGGGCTGAGCCCCGGCTCCCCCTCGGAACAGCCGGGACGCCGGGGGTTGTTGTTCCGCCGGGTCCGGGCGAACCGTATAGAATTCTTCGAGGTATCGAAGAAGTAAGGCCTCCGCCTCCTCACTGAGATGCCTCAACCCAGGCGGGGCTTCAGTCCCTGCTAGGAGACTCATACAGCTCAGAGAGGAGAGGCATGGGCGGGGTAGGCGCCGGTAGCGGGAGGGGAACCTCCGCTGGCGGCACGCTATAACCCGCCGGAGCTCGGGTCGCCAGGCCCGGGGAAGGGCGGGGGAGCCGAGGCTGGGATGCAGTACCCGCCTGGAGCAGGGGGAACTCATCCGTAAGGGCTGTGCCTGCAGACGAGGCTAGGCCACCGGCGGCCGTAGCCTGGTCAAACAAAGGCACCGGGCGACCATCCGCCCGCGCAGGGAAAGTCTCTTCCCCGGGCGGAGCACCCAGCGCCGCCGGGGCGCGGCTCGCGCCCGCCCGCTGGCGGGGGAGCGGCCCTTCCGGCGCAGTAACGGGTAAGGAGGGGGCAGTAGCGGCTGCAGGCATGTCAGCCGACTGGCCTGTAAACGCCCAGCCGCGGTTCTCAGCCAACCGGCTCATCATAGCGAAGAGCTCGGCCTCGCTAGGCTGAGATTTGCCCACCTTCTTCTTCTTCTTACCCGTCTTCTTAGTCCTCTTTGCCGAGGGAGAAGTCGATGGAGCAGAAGCGGCCCGCTTCCTGGACTTCTTCTTCCTCTTAAGAGGCGCCCGGGGCGAGCCCTGGGGCTGTCCCGCCGGCGGAGTGCCGGTGGAGGAAGCCTCGTAGAGCTGCCAGTCCCAGGCGGGAGCCTCGACTGGCGCCGCCTGGCTAGGCGGGGCGGGGAGAGCTCCCAGGGTGGTAGCTACCGGCCTACGAGAGGTCCGGGTGCTCAAAACCCTGGAGACCTGGGAGGTATCCGGCTGAGAAGTAGCAGCCGCTACTCCCCGCTCTCATACCCCACGGGCAGCCTGGTCGGGCCGGGGGGGGGGGGGGGGGGGAGTGGACAGGGCCATGGCTAGGAGCCGCTCTAGCAGCAGGAGTGACCAGGCGGTCAGTGCTGCGAGCGGCCGGGACGGGGGCGGCTCTCACGAGCGAGGACGCTCGGAGCGGCTCCCCGGCGCTCTCTAACCCCTGGGTCAGTTGGATAGGACCGGGGGGAGAGCGGGTGGTAGAGCTCCGGTCATGGCGCCATGGCCTGCACTCCTCCTCCTCCGACTCGCTGCCCCCGGAGGCGAGGAGCTCAAGGGGAGGGTCGGCTGGGCCGGACCCTCTACCCTCCGGCGCAAGCGCCGGTAAAGGCTCTCCCTCTACAGGGGGATCCCGGGCGGGAAGCCCTAAATCCGACGGCCTGGCGGCCGCGGAAGGGACCAGGGCTTTAGGAGCCCTCTGGATTGGGGGGTGGGAAGTTAGCCAAGCCTCTAGCTGAGCCCAAGTAGGCTCAGACCAAACGGAGCATACCACACAGGGATCGGGACGGGTGCATCGCCTGTGCAGTGGACAGCACGCGTGCACGTCCCAGTCCGGCAATCCCCGGCGGCAGACCTGACATCTAAGAGTCATACCTGTAAGGGGAAAGGACTCAGTTAGACACAGAACATATATATAAACAAAAACATATGTATTACCAAGTCAATTGTAAACAAAAAAAAATTTGTGTACAAGACAAGGGGCGGGAATTAACGAGCGCTGAGCCAACAAGATAGATCTACATTGACGGCAGAGCGCTACAAACGCCTAGGAAAGAACATGAAATTAAAACATGTACCAAAACAGCCCAGAAACCCATGTCTACATAAATGATGTGCATTTTGGACAGGGCGGCTTGCCATAGGCGAAAGATCAAATCTGGCGGCATTTGGCCTGCCATACAAAAAAATTTTCTCAATGTTTCCAATTTCAACCAAACGGTGGAAAACACTAAAAAACTAACTCTCGGGACTACTAAATGTCCAACGAGAGGAGAAAAATCTAAACAAAAACGACCAGAAGGCCGTACAAAGGTAGGCAAAGCAGAACAGGGGAGAATCGAGCCAGCACAAGCCACGCTCCGAAGCCGCGGTGCATACAACACACAGTGTGTGTGAAGCAACGCAACTCAAACGAAGTCGGCACAAAGCCGAAACAAAAGCCTGATTTTCCCCTTTTCCGCCGATACAAAGTATCTAAAACGAATTGCTAGCCTAAAACAACAATCAAAAGAATAGAAAATGGAAAGAACTGGCCTGATTGTTGGTAATCTGCGTCGGATGGCGACGGATTTTAGGAGCAACACGAAAACACGTCTTGTTCGTATGGGTGCGAACAGGAAGGAGGAAGTGTCATGGCGGGTGACGGGTTTCATACGGCAACCCGGGGGACGGAGGCGGTGTATGGTAGGCTATTTGTGAAATAATTTTATGTTCGGTTATGGGCAATTATAGGATATAATAGCATACTGTAACAGATAGGTGGTCGGATGTACTGATAGTAGATATATGAATTCCTACGGGATGCGCAACTCATATCCCATATCATAAAATATTTCTCTCTTTTTTCATCTTTAACGCATCTTGTCCTAAATTAATCCCAATCCTAATGATAAAATAATAATAACAGTAATAAATGCCGTGCCAGGCCCGAACACACGACCTTCCTATATCCAGCCAAGTGTTAAGAACCACTCGACTACGATATCAGGGGCCGCGGAGCGTTTTTGAAAGTGGGGGAGGGGGGGGGGCTGATTTCATTTCACTCATTAATGACAAGTAGTTATTCATGGTACTTGTTCATTTTGTGTTACATATAATCAGGGGCGTCGATCCGTTTTTCAGATTGGGGGGGGGGGGGCAAGACAGCCTATCGTAACGATGATCATTTCGCACTCAATTCAATCATCATCAGGGGCGGCGGTGCGTCTTTCAAAGTGGGTGGGGGGCACCAACAAAAAGGGGCACCTACAAAGGGTGGAAACAAGGCGGAAAATACCACTTCGAGACTTTAGTATACCGGTACATTCTGATCAATACACAACCAAGGATTATTTTCGACACGCTATTGTTTCTATCTTAACATAGTTCTAGATAAAAAAAAACTACAAACAAACTACTTTGCAGTTGAGTGTAATAGCCTGACTATTCATTTGCGAGCGAGCGGAGCGACCGAGCAACAAAAAAAGGCAGCTCCACCGAGCAAAAAAATTTAAGATTTATTTCTAACGCTGAAGGCAACGGGTGTTGAATTATATACAGCGATTTTCCTAATATGATAAGTAGATAATAGTAAATGCGAGCGACAAATTGACCTCGTTCCTTTTATAATTTAGGAGCACTGTTCATTCTTGTATAATTTAGGGCATTGGGCCCCTCCTACCCCCTGCTCTACTGCCTCACTATTGTGCTGATATCAGTAGGGGAATATATTATTATGAAGCCTCTCTGATTATTTGGAGCTATATCTATGAGGCTCCTTTGTGGACTTCATACATACCCATATATATACTTTATATGTACCAGTATCTACCGATGTCGCATTTATCAGAAAACAAAAGGGGCACTAATTTCTGAGGTTTAAAAGAGGCACTCATCAGAAGGTAAAAAGGACACTTATTAGAAAGAAAAAGGGGCACTATACGAAGAAAAAGGGAGCTATGAAAATGGGCACTTTTGGGGTACTTGAAAAAGTGAGGGGGCACTGTGCCCCCTGCCCCCTCCCTTCCCCTGAGTGCTGCCTCTGATCATCATAGCATTGATAAAGATATGATGGTAATTTGAACTTTAGTAAGGTATGCATATCGATATCATGAACAGAAAATGGAATTAAAGATCACATGGAAAACGACAAAATGACGGGAAAATAATTATATTTTACATAACAGCAAATTGAGTAGAGAAGATATAACACAAAATAATAGAAAAAATAAACACTAATGAAATATGAAAAAAAAAGAGAAAAAACTAAATAAATATGAAAATTTAAACTTTGAATTGAATTATGTATGTTCAGAACGTTTTTTAATGGCTTCATGATTTTTTGGAACGCCTCTTAAAAACAACTTCTCCACGGTTACATGACGCAGTAAAGATTAGAGAATTGGCGCGCTGAGAGCGCGGCGAAATTGAAGTCTGACCGTGTAAAACCTTTTGTATTTCATTGTTTGGAAGGTTTCATTTCCCGAGTTTTGCATAAGTTTGTCCTTATTTTATTTTACACCTCCGGATTTACTGTGGAGGGGGGGGGGGGGAATAAGATGTTTGCCCCTCCCCCAATATTTTCTTGGGGGTGGGCAATCGCTCCCCTGCCCCCCCCCCCCCAGGATCGACGCCCCTGCATATAATTTAAAAAACAATTAAAATGCCAAAGGGTACAAGTTCACAGGGTGGGATGTCTTCTTTTGCCCGAATATGAGTATCTAAATTGAAAAAAAGAAATAGAAAAATCCATTGTTGATGTGATGGGCCTTATCGATAAAAACTAGCATTTCCTTGGAAGCAAATACTACCTAGTAAATGATCAATCAATCGCTATGATCCAACCTTTTGCTTGACCTGAGAGGTGATCCCTGAGCAAATACTCGAGCTCATCCTTATGGTTCAAACAATTAGTTGGGATATCGAGATGTGCGCCAAAGCATGCTCAGATGCCTCATAGCAACTTGCAGGTGCACAAGCAATGGTAAGGACACTCTCTTCGTACATTAACAAAGTTATTTCTATGTCAGGCAAAGCCAGCATGTCCCCTTTTCCTGTGTTATTGTTGTAATGTTTAGAAAATGTTTACAAAAGACACAAACAACAATAGAATGGCATGATCATTTAGAATGGACACTCTGAAAGCAATTTTCACTCCGAGTGTAATCTTGATCGTGACTGTTCAAATTCAGAAATGGCTTCTCCTGAAAATATTGGAGAAGAGCTTTATTCCTCTAACGAGCTCCATCTGAGTGCGCTTTTAACCTCCTTAATTGAGGATCACAAGGTTCTAATAGACAAGAGTCAACTGCCCAGTGTTAAAGAAATACTTGAAAGAAAAACAAACAGTCGAAACTACTTTAGCCCGTACGAATGAAATATGCATAAAACAATAAAATATACGAATAAGAATGCATTCAATAAGAAGCAAAGATATTTGAAATTATTATTTGTATGAAGGGTTTACTGTCAACCAGAAAAATTGACGTATCTCATGGTTTGCGCAGAAGTACCCGGAAGACGGTTCTACCTGTGATTTACGTTGAAGTCAATACAAAAACATAAGGAACATCATGGAAAAGTAACGGTGAAAATTGAGTAACTAGGTTTCGTACAATTAATAATAATAATATTGAATGACTTTTGTTTCGTGGGACACGAGGGCATATCGCTTTGAAAATATTTCTCTAGTCGGCTTGTGCAATATACCCTTGTATCCCACCGAAGGCCATTCAGTGTTATATAATTGACTGACAATTACAAAATTTAATTCCTTGGAGGAGCTTGGCAAACATTCTCGGGGGGGGGGGGGGCGCTGATGAGAAAATCCATGAGGAATATAAATCATCGAACATATAATCTTTCTTGACATTTGCATGATTCAAGCTGAAATTAATAAATCATCACTTATACAAAGTACATTGGTTTTATAGTTAGTGTATGGGACAAAATGGTTTGGACGTTCACCCTATTAATGAATTGTTAATTAAGAAGATTTATTTATTGACCAAAGTAACAATGGACTTTTATCGGAAAAAACGAATGTTGATTTATTATATTAAAAAAACCCGTCAAAACATCAGCTGTAATAATTCAAAGATGTACATCGTAGGTTACAGGAAATAAATTGAGAATTTCTAAATGAATTCTACGAAATGAAGACATGTCTCAGCTTGTCAGTAGTTTATGAAAAGATGAGACTGAAGAGGAGGAGGGAGGGGGAGAAAAAAACATGCTAGTTATGTCTTTTTATCAAAATACCTGTCTCTCCCGCCCAATATTTCAGCTGTAACTTAATGAGGCTGATACGTTTGAGATGTTATAACAATTAACAATTTGAAAATAAACCATATATGAAGACGCTTGCCCCACATACAGGGTGATGTCAGCAGAATGCTCATCATCTCCCGGTCTGATAATTTTATGTGTAAATCTAACAGCGGGACGATACCACGTTTGCGAAATCATAAATGCGAGAATATCCATTAATTTGGAGTAAAAAAATAAAAATGAAAAAATAACAACTCGAAAAGGTATAGGCCTACAAAGATTCCCTGAATTCATTATACATTCATTATACACTTTTCACTTTTACTCACACGTAGTGAACCCCACCCCCATTACGGAATATTGCCTCTGGGCTCTTACTTCTTTTAAATCCCCATCTCTTCCACATTACGCAGTTCGATCTTGCCACGCTTTCGCTTAAAACGTGGCACAGACCAGTGGAAGGCGTTGTCTGTCATACCCAGCCTTCGTGAAAAAGCAAAAAAAAAAAAAAAAAAAAAAAAAAAATGTAACACTTTCAGCCGGAAGAGAAAAATATAAGAAAAAAATAAGAAAATAAAAGAAAAGTGGAGGGGGAAAAAAATCTGCGACTGCGTCCAATATCTAATATAACGCCGACGTCATAAAACAGCGAGGCTCTATGCTAAAGTCGAAGTTGAAGTTCATTTCTGACAAAGGTAATAAAAAATAACAAAATTGATGGATTTAAGAGAGAAAGTGGAAAGCGATGACAATGCCCGGAAATGCAAAAGTCCGATTCCTGCGTCACTTATTTTATTTTTATATCTGGGAGAAACACGTATCCAAATTGCTTTTCAATGATTTACATATAAAGTAGTAAAAGGTAAACACTGTCTTTGTGAGAAAATAACCTACATCCAGCATAACAAGTTCTTATGAAAAACATTGAAAACGACTAGAGAAATCGATTGTTTTTCTGTCAACCTTTGAAGTAAGGAATTGGATAAAACCAAACTGAAATGTGAAGCACAGTTTTGATCCTGTCTTGGATTAGATAAGGATGAGTTTTTACTTGGTAAATCTAGATGGTCTGTGATAAAACCGATAAAGAAATTCTTTTAAATTGGACACCGTCAATATGTTCAAAATAGCTATAACTGTCACAACCTGTTAGGTTGAAGAGTTTCAGGAATAAATTGAATCACTGGCCTCAACCTACTGATAACAAAATCATTTCAAATTATGAACCATGAGCCCGAATTATACGGCATATAGCATGAAAGTCTTTATTCGTTATTTATTCGGCCAGCGCTTTTACAATAATCACGTGATAATCAAAATATGAATATTTAAACCAACTGAATTTGCATATTAACAAACAAGACAAAGGTGCACTCTTAAAGAATTGGGCGAAAAAATGCCCAACTTTTAACCAACACTGGTCAACATACTGTCCACACAACTATTGGTTAAAATTTCAACTGATGTTGGGCATTCCATTTACTATGTTGTTGGCAAATTAAAATGCCCATCAGTTGGTGACCCATCAGATTTTACCCAACTCTACAATTGCCCAACTGTTGGTTATGTTCTCAGTTGGGTAATTATTTGCCCAACCATTTTACCCAATAGGATTGCCCAACCCTCTATTTGTCCAGCTGTTGGGTAATAAATATTATGTGATTGGGCAAATTCATTTGCCAAATTGTTTCCCTTCTCCTCCAACCTAGGTTTAAAAAAATGAAACCTGCTTGTTATGTCTTTCTTGGTCTTAACCTCACCAATCCTAACCTATCCTACTGTATGTGACAAAATTACACAACAACAAGGCAACAAGTACCCAACCCATACTTACAAAATACTTTGGGTAAATATACACCCAATATTTAGGTAAAAATTATTGACCAATATTGGTTACACCACTCGAGTGTAGCCGAGAATTGGGAATATTTTTAACCAACCAGCAGTTACCCAACTAAATTTACCCACCATTTTAAGAGTGTGAGTTGTGTGTGTGAGTTTTTTTTCCAAATAAGTATTCTCCGATATAGAAATAGTGATGTACATTCAGAAATCGTCATGATCCTTTAGTTTCAGATATTTACAACTTCAACAGAACCTTACCTGGAAATTTTAGACTTTCCCAGGAGAATTACTCATCCTTAAGAGAACCCGATATGACAAGCAGTATTTGTCGGGGCCCTTGTTACAACTATTTCTTGAAAACACAAATGTTCTTTTTACTTGATCTTTCATTCTAATCTTCCTTCATTAATTAAATTTCTAGTGTATCTACTTCTTAAAGAATCTATTATTTTCTTATATTTCTTCTTTTATATCTATAATATATTCATTCTCATTGATTTTTTTGTTCAGGTTCCTCCTTGAACTAACCTCCCATGTTTTTTTCTCATTGACCCTTTTGCTCATTGACCAAATTTCTAATGTTCCTTCTTTTACATGTACATCTGCTTTATTATGTTCCTTAATTCTTGCTGACCTATTTTCTTATGTCTTTCCTCTCTTTATATTTTCATTCTGATGAACTGTTTCCTTATATTCCTTCTTTTCAATCTATTTCCTATGTCCCTCCTTGTTGATCTATTTTCTCAATATGTTTTTTCTTGAAGACGAATTTCTTTATGTTCCTTCTCATTGATATATTGTCTGTATGTTCCTTTTTAATGATATATTGTCTTTTCTTCTTTCTTATTAAAATGTCTTATGTTCTTTCTTATTGAATTTGTGTTGTAAGTTCCTTCTTATGGATATATTGTCTTATGTTCCTTCTTATTGATACAATTACTGGATTATGTTCTTTCTTATTGATATAGTTTTTTAAGTTCCTTTTGATATTGATACTCCTTCTAAGTGATCCAATTTTACTGATCTATTATTAAAACTCACTCACAAATTTTCAGGTCAAAATTTCACAATTTATTAGAGTTCTTTTCAGAATAAACATATAATTTACGTTTGAACCATGTCATTAATGTTTAACTCTAAAGGAGCTCACGTAAGTTATTCCTCCGTAATACAACGGTATATTAAAGATAGAATTCCTTTTCTAGAGAAAAAGCACCGACCAAGATTCGAACTCGCAAAATCATAATTCAGATGTACCATTTAACATATTTTTGCTTCCTTTTAAAGAAAAGATACCCCCCCCCAAAAAAAAAGAAGTAATAGTAGTAATAAACACTTAGTGATACATTTGTAGAAGAATTTGTTTGTTTGTGTGTTAGTTTGATTAATTTGAATCAGTTGAAATTAGGAAGGCGTATCACTTTCCCACAATGCCTTTGAATACGTCAAAGAATTCATTGAAATAGCTTAACACTGTGACATCATCATCTTTCCACAAATGTCTTCCTTTGACAAACATAAGATATCCTCTGTTGATCTGAACTGCAAGATACGAAAATACAAATTAAAACAAATGAAAATAAATTAATGATAATAATAATGATAAACCGTTTTTTTATAGCGCATATCACGTTATTATGTAGCGGAGCGCTTCTAAAGGTTTGGATATTATCCAAACCCTATAGAAGCCTTTAGAACCCTTTAGCTCCGGCGGCCGTAATCAGCGAACAGTTCTTTTAAAGGAATAAATCCTGCCAGGTACCAATTTAACACTTAGGTGAAGAGTGGCAATCGTGGATTAATGTCTTGCCAAAAGATGCTAGTGCCGGGCTGAGATTCGAACCATCAACCCTTGGATTGAGAGTGAAGTGAATGAACCACTATATACCACGACACCTCCACCTCCAAGTAAGAAACCTTTACTGAGAAGATCAGAGAGATCATCGAGATCCTACTTTTACCTTAATCTTTTAATCTTTTTGAAATAGATTTCTCTGGGTATAGCATCATCTGTATGGAAATTTATTTCTCCTACCGCTTTTAAAATGTCATTTGTGGACTTTTTAAAGAGGACGAAAGGTTGAAAGGTAAGCAGGATGTGGACAACATTTTTTTTCAGAGGTGGACTGTTATGATGATGCATAATAATAATAATGATAATAATAATAATAATATGATGATAATAATGATAATAATAATATAATAATAATAATAATAATAATAATAATGATAATAATAATAATGATGATAATAATAATAATGATGATAATAATGATAATAATAATATAATAATAAGAATAATAATAATAACTAGCATTTCTCCATAGTACACCTATATCACGGCGTTAACGAACTTAATAAAACTTAACATAAAATTAATACCATTAATAATACATGGCATAACATTAATACAAAATTGATAATACATAACATAGAAATGTGTTGAGACAGGAACATGCAATTTAAAAAAAAAAATCTTTTAAGGAAATATTCCTTTAGCCGAGAATCTTTATCCTTGAATAAAGCAAACATTTGTCCCTTAACAAGATAAACCTATAGATGATGCCCCAAATGAAAGAATGGACAGTGCAGAAATGTCATCTAGATGTAATAACAAGATTAGAAAATTGAAGTGCATAATTATTATGTTCTATATGGATAAGGTAATGGATAGATAGTAGGCCTATTTTCCCCAATTTTGTGTCGGTATCACTAAGGTTCAACAATTATTTTGGACCTTTGGATCTATAGCACAATCAGAATAAATGTTGATCAAATGCCATGGTTACAAGAAGAGTGTTGATTTTGTACAACAAGCGAAGCAAGTGAGTTTGGAAAATTCCTGCATTTGTAGAATGCTATTTCTGTCATCAGGGCCCCGTATCATAAAATTTGTTATCAATAACAAGTTACAATAACTGTTATAAGCTACTGAAATCATTAAATTTGATTGGCTGAGAGCAAATTTGTCATAGATTTGTGTAAGTTGTTGTCAATAGCAAGTTGTATGAAACAGGGCTCAGATTTTTCTAGACATCACACATCTTGTTTTTACCTCAAGATATTTTTTCTTTTTATTTCTGCCGACAGATTTCCAAATTAAAAAAAAAAAAATCATTTTGGGAGGGGTAATGCCCCCACCCTTGGGCCTTCCAAACCTGAATGAACTTGAACAAAAAAAAAAAAAAAAAAAAGAACCACCCCTCGCACACACACGCACACACACAAAGGAGAAGTTGAAAACAAAAGTTGAGACGGCAAAATCGAAAATGACAACATTTTGTATCAACCAGGCGAAAAATCCCTCACACATACTCACACACATAAAATAAAGTTCGGAAGACACAATAGGTCTATCATTTACATATTTCGTGTTTGTTGTATCAAAAAGACAAGGTTTCGCAATGTTTAGTATCCCAGATATTTCTTTGAACGAGAAGGTTAACTGAATTATAACTTCTACACTTTATTGACTATGAATCAGCGTGTTAATGTAAAAAAAGTCATTGACATAACAGTAAAAATAAATATGTCATATGAAAGGAAATGGCAGGATAATGGCTGCGTAGCTGAAATGTAAGTATTGAATTCAAGGACTTTATAAATATGCAAATTGTATTTGATTTGAAAATTAGACCTTTCGAATAATATACCGTCTAATATTGCATAAGTTTAAAAGAATAAAAAAGACAAATTGAAATCAATGTTTTCCTTATGCCCCTAAATCTAACAAGGAAACAATACAAATAATAGTAATTAGTAAAACGTTCATTCAATTCAAATAGAAAGCAGACAGAGGCAAGCCTTCGCTCGCTCTCTCTCTCTCTCTCTCTCTCTCTCTCTCTCTCTCTATCGGAGAGGGCGTAGTCCAAAGAAACCAAACACCTTTCGCGCAAAACAATCATTCCCCAGAGAACAACCCATACACAACTGTTAACAAATCATTTTGTTTAATTATTCTTATCACGTTCATACAAACCACATCTACACCTCAGTTAAATGGAGAAAAAATATGAGCTCGAACTAACGCCTCAGCTGATAAGATTAGAGATGCTTTCGTAAGTGACGAAGTCAAAGCTTAAACTACATGTGCAAATACGATTTAAAAATCGTCAGGTCTGTTATCAGAAAGTTTGAATGGCACCCTATTCAAATATGTTAATTTAATATGCAAAAAACACAAATTCCATTGTTTGTCTCGATATATACAAACTTGTTCCTTTATTTTTCATATGCAGGTGAATCTTATGAAATTGTCAAATTAATTTTTTCTTAATCTTAATGTTCATTTATACTAATTTATGCATAAAATACACATTTTATGACATACAAAATAAATGTGGTAGGGCTTCAGATTGTAACACATATATTAGATCATTCAGTTAGAATATAATAGCATTAATATTATTGCAAAAATATTTTAGTGTTTATTGATTTTAATGCTAATTTATTATAATTGATGCATATATATGCATAACGCACGTTTCCAATAATATATGCATAACGCACATTTTCAATAATATATGCATAACACACAATTCAAATAATATACAAGAAATGCATTTCCAATAATATAACCAGAAATGACTATGAAAGCACCTCAAATTTGTAACACATTGTTGAATAGGGTCAGGTTGATGAAATGACTATGACTGAATATATTTCTTGCCTTTGAAAACTTTTTAATATGATTTATGCATATTTATGCATAAAATAAAATTTCAGTGGTGTATCAATAACCGATCATACCAGCACTTCCAGTTTCATGCTCACTGGTTAATAAGGTCAAGTAAATGAAAAGACTACGTTAAACTGCAATTTTCGTAGTATATTATATATATATATATATATTTTTTTTTTTTTTCATTTTACTGCAAATACATGTATTGTACTATTGAAGAGCTGAAGCTCTTAAATACGTACAATAGGAATGACATTAACACCTTGGATACATTTAAGTCAATAATTTGCATAAATTTGCAAAATTTTGCATCAAGATATGAGCTATTTTGATGGGTCCTGTGGGGGAAAAAATAAATCTCTAGGCACAACAAATACATAAGGAAAGTTTTGTACATTTTCAAGCACTTTGATTTTTACACTGTCTAGGTACGTATACATGGAATACTATTATTGGCATAAATTACTATAATTTTGCATGAAGATGAGATTGAATTCGATAGGTCCTGTGGGAAAAGATAAAGCTATATATATAGAAATTTTGGAACAATTTCTTGCCATTTGATTTTTACCTTGTCAATAGACTTACTGATTTAATGCATACAAATCGCATAAATTAGCATAATTTGATGAAGCATCATAGGTCCTGTAGGGAAAATGAAGATATTGTCCTAACAAGTACATCTGCAAAGTTTGGCGCTTTTGTAACTCTGTCCCCAAAACCAAAAATATGGGCTTAACATACCTTAAATGTTATATCAGTGTCGAATCTCCCTCAGGGGAAGTTATTTTAGTAATAGTATCAACAAAATTGTTCTCCCGTAATCTTTTTATTTATATCTACAATACAATGGGTAGAGAATGCATTTTGAAGAAAAAAAATAGTACAAAACTTCTGTCTGCAAATTTTGCATTTAAGAGCTCGCAAGGTATCTGTTTAATTAACACATTTCATTTGAACTAGATAGTCACATAGCCCATATGCCTCGCAAGCTCCTTCTTTATTATGTTCGTTATTTTTGTGCGATGTTCAGCCATACCACTTCATTCTGAAAATTTGGTCCATGGGATAAGGGGAAAAAATTGACCCACAATTTTTGTCATTTCCCTACCGAAAAGAACACAGTCACAGTGTCCCACAGTGTGTTCACAGTGTGAAATCATAACTGTTAAATTCGAGCGTTTTAACATCGTGAATTACATCTTCACATTGTGAAGTTCACACTGTGAAATCGAACATCACTATGTGAACACTCTTTGGTAAACCACACTGCGGAGGTGTCCGAAGTGTGAATTCATTTTCACACTGTTAAATTCGAGCGCTTTAGCATTGTGAATCACATTTTCACCGAGTCGACTATGTGAACACACTGTGAACACACTGTGAACACACTGTGGGACTGTGTTCTTTCCGGCTGGGTTTCTTCTATGTTTTGCACTGTACAGTCACACTACTTCCTTCTGGAAAGGTTTGGTGCAAGGGCTTGATGAGGGTGGAATCGACTTAATATTGAGGTCTGTGAAAAATATATCCTGTCTTATTAACCTTTCATTTACCGTGAGTGCAAATTAGCACAATCGTAGGCATTTCGCAGGTGCAAATAGGCGCAATAATAGGAAAAAAAAAATCAATAAAAGGATTGGCACTGTACATAAAAAAAGTTTTGTATAATAACACATTCCTAGTCTTAAATGCCTACCTAATAATCTTTAACCCTGTACAATGCAAAAAAATATATAAATAAAATAACTGTAAAACTACAGGTTTTTTTGCCCTTGAAATTACAAGTTAGTGCCGTTATTTCAATTTTACAGTCTTTTTCCTGTAAAACAACAGCAAGTTTGTTGGTTTACCGGAAATCTGCATATATTTACAATCGCCCGACATAAACACACTTAAAAATAAACATTTTCTCATATTTTAACAAGTTACCCTGTTAAATTACAAATCGTTTCCATGGTTCCGTTTTAATTTACATAGATTTTCCTGTTAGAAATTAAAGTTTCTACTATTTAACAAAAAAAAAAACAAAAACAACAACAAAAAACAAAACAAAACAAAACAAAACAAAACAAAAAAAAAACAAAAAAAAAACTGTTATTTTACATGTACTGTGGAAAAACGGGCATTCCCAGCATCCTGACTGCCAGGAAATTTCCCGTGAAAAACGGCAAAATCTTTTACATTGTATCTACTAATTTTTTCTAGATATTGTTAAATAAACCTGAAAATATAGGTAAAACTACCCCCTAAGAAATAAACTGAATTGAACTAAATTGAATTGCAAATAAAGAGTTGATTTTATCAGGTCCTATAATGCAATGTTTTAAAATTGTTCTTTATTTCATTTTCGGAATGACGAACCTTCAGGTAAAATGACATGTAACCGTTTTTCTCCCTTGTTATATCATTACAGAAATAGAGTTGTTTCGTTGACATCTTGACAAGTAGGCGGATTGCAATGAATATGATTCTCTTTCCACGGATGATCAAAGGCGGAAGTAGACATTTTGAAAGATTCCAACTTTTTTCTCTGAATTGAAAGCTTTCTCTAACATCGAACTCCATAGCTTCTTTTCTGGATATAAGAGGAAAATATCCTATACGACACCTGATAATCGTCAATCGAGTCTTTATAATCCGTCTCAGGAGAGGAAGAGGGAAATCACTCCCCCCCCCCTTTTTTTTTTACCCAACATGACATAAACCCGACGCAAATGAAATGAATCAAGCGGACGACGAATCAATTTACACTTACTACTTATGGCCCCTAAATATTGTAGGATTTGCTGTAAGACAATTTTTACCATGCTGTCGGACACGTGTAGAAAATCCGTTGCACGCTTTCTACCTCGTGCTTCACGATTTGCATCTATAAAAATATCAACTACATCCAATCGTTGATACAACTTGAAATACGCCATGGTATTGCGTTAAATAAATTTTGGGTGAAGAGGAAAGGGAAAGAAGGGGTGAGAGAGAAACACAGAGAAAGAGAGAGAGAGAAAGAGAGAGAGAGGGGGGGGGGGGGGGGGGGATGGAGGGAGAGGGAATGTGAGAACAAGGGTTGCCTTTCAAATGAAGAACGTTTATGGGTTTGTTTTGGTTTAATTTGATAAATTCTTGATAGGTGAGAGAGAAAAAAATAAGGGAGGGAGGGAGAGAGAAAGAGAGAGAGAGAGAGAGAGAGAGAGACGGGGGGGGGGGGGGGGAGAGATATGACTACAATCACAATCACGGACTGCCTTAATCATCGTGAAAGGTAGAGCGGTCGTTTCAATTTATTTGGATGCATTGATATCATCAGCTAAATTATAATAAAATTGCACACTGTGACAAAATGACCTGCGCGGAGAGACTTAATTTTATCATGAATTTCGAAAGCTATAAAACCTATCAAGATGAAATAAGTCGGGGTTAACAATTCGACCGGAAATTACTGTTTTCCCTGTTGAATACAATTTTATCAATTTTAATTGCTTTGATACATTAAACATTAACGTGAACTTACACAATGTTGCAAAACATTTGAAATGGAGAGAGGGACCAAATTTGCCCCGACAATTTAGCAGAAAATTGCCCACTATATAAAAAGGCGGTCATCAATTCGAATTTACAGACAAGAAAAAACAACAACAACACACACACACAAAAATAAAAACCCAGCAGATTTGAATGGAGGGGGGGGGGGGGGGGGGGTCAGATGTTTTATCCCCACACCATGTCATGTCATATACCGTTGAGGGAGAAGTCATCAAGAAAGGCTATATTCCCGAACTATGGGCGTGAAAAGGAAAAGCTGCTTCATTAAAGATCATTCAAGTCCATGGGGGCGGAACCTTGCTTTCAAATCTTTGTAAATAAATTTCTTTATAACGCATTCCCCTTGCCGAGTCATTACATGATTATTTACCTCTAATGATGGAACACACATTTGTTTTTTTTCTGCGTGAGGAGATCTCTGTATATGACGTCTCACATAATGACCGAATCGGCAGTGAGGGAAATTCCCCATAATATGATGTTAACTCTAAAATCTTAAACACATTATTAATCCATTGTCCGATTTCTCCCACTATTAACCTTTCGCAAATTTATTTTGATACTTTTTCTTGTCTTTTTCTACTCAGGCCCAGCTTTAGTAAACAGCTAATTCGTATCAATTTATTGTTTTTGCTGCTCCTGACCGATCATTAATTAACACAATGAACGAAAGAAAATAATGCAAAATAGTAGGACGTTCGGCCACTTTTGGCCTTATAAATATAATTTTCTATATATAAGTCATGTTCATTCATAAGGCTGTGGGTTGTATATCTTAGTCATTCAAAACACCTTCTAAAGGTTTGGCCTTCAAATCTTTAGGGAAATTATTATACAACATAATCTCTTACACTATATATATCCTGCTTTATAAACAAGCATCATTTCTTGCCCTCAGCCTTCCATCCAATGTAAATAAGGAGACCTTATTTAAAAGCATACTTTAGGGTATCGATCAATCACTTGAATGACATGGAAAGAAAATATAATTTGTTTTCCGGTAGTGATATCCCCCCCCCCCCCCCCCTCGGAATGGAATATTTTGAAATGGAAAATAAAGCATGTCTTCAGATCACGAATGACTGTATGTGATGTTTCGCATACACAATCGAGTTTTCTGGTGTGATGGTTGAAACCGTTGTCCGTCTCAATTTCTCGGTATCGCCACTGGTGATGTAACTGTTTAATGAACTCGTGAGAGTAATTAATATTTACCTCTGAAACATGCATAAGTCTTTCGCTTTTGAAGATTAATGCCAATTTATGTGTACTATAACTTATTAGATTTTATTTTCATTTTTCAAAATACATTTTCCATTTTACTCGTAGTATTAGGGATATTTCAACGATATGTAATTGGCCACTACAAGTAGATTGGTTATCGTAATTAATTTTTAACTTTTAAAATCCCATTCTCAATTTTAGATATTTTAGCAATATACATACTTCCTTTTTATATTCTTTATATACATAATGAAAGAAGGATAATGGGTTTATTACATATTTCTCAATAAATGTATTCTTACCTATAAATATAATAATTTATTTCATTTCAAATGCAATTGTTTACGGTAAAATGGAATGTAAAATAGTATTGAGAAATTGTTGTGAACATGCGCATATCAGCCTATGGCTGCCCCCCCCCCAAAAAAAAAATCTTCTCAATAAAACCATTATTGAATTGAACATTGAATGGTGGATTTATAACCGGGCCGTGCCTTTTTTAAACACTCATTTGACATACCATAAGTACACAACCAAATAATGAGCCCCCTCCCCCTTTTCAAATTTTCTTCCCAAAGGAACCAGAAAATGCGGGGGCGGGAGGGGGGGGGGCGGGGGTTGTTTTAGTTTTTAGATTTTTTTTTCTTTTGTTCTGTTTTTTTGTGTCCCTCCCTTTCCCAAATGCGGGATCATCCCTAGGTATTGCTACCTCTACTCTCACAAAGACATTCAAGATATTAACCTAACAACAATTTCAATTTCAATTTATATATATATATATATATATATATATATATATATATATATATATGTATATATTTATAAGCTCAAAAGAAACCATGGAAACGGAATGAAAAGTCGACGAGATTGCAAAATTAGTGAAATAGGCAATCTCGTCGTCCTCTCATTCCGTTTCTTTTGAGCTTATTTACTAATGTCAGTGACGGAGAGTTATTTAAAAAATACTTACGTATATACATGTATATATATATATATATATATATATATATATATATATATATATATATATAATGTAATGATGTTGAGTCTACTTTTACCATTCGCTTTGGTTTGGGTGATATAGAACATAGTGGGATGAATTCAAACCAAAGATTCAAAGAATTCAAGGAATTCAACAAGACCTTGGCATCACTTCTGTTTACGACAGAATAAATTTCTGAAGAAGTCGAAAGACGAAAGCTTAAATTTCCTGAGTATCCTGCGTCATCTTTGGTTTGAATTCATCCTACTATATATATATATATATATATATATATATATATATATATATATAAGTATATAACACGATAAAAACTACTTTCGAAAAATCAACTAAAGGCAATTTCCATAGCCCTATCACCTTTAGAAATGTGCGAACATTACAATGGCGTATTACGTAATCAGAACCTGATTTCTATAGGCAGTACAATAGACCTTTGATATTGCCCTTGAGTTTATTTTTCGAAAGTAGTTTTTATCATGTTTTATATATATATATATATATATATATATATATATATATATATAAAATCTTTCTCGATACTAATGCTAGCTTCTTATTCTGCAACCCGCAATGAGCATTACCACCTCACTGCTGTAGAAGCTATGGCCTACTAATACGTTCCCTTTAACATAGTCTAAAAGAATCAATAGATAAAAAGTTTTTTTTAATTTAGTTTGGTTTTATTTTCCGCATTAAAAAACACATCCAATACATACATGCAAATATACATGAATATATAAATCAAGAATAATACAAAGATATATAAATCCAGAATTAAAGTGACAGCAAACTGAAGCTGGCAAATGGCGCCAGCTTTTAACAAGATTTGAAAAATGTCTGTGCCTTTTATTTTCCCATCATGCCCCATTCTATTTTGTAGGAGCTTAGAATGTACCCGCAGGCAATTTCTACATTGCAAGTCAAAAATAATAGTTTGAAATAAAGAATGTGCCTATTATCCAAACAAGCTGTTTATCAAAATTCAAAATAAAATGCAATTAATTTTAAAATTACAATCTTAATTTAGCAATCACTGTAAGATGGCGCTTTCAAGTTCTATTAGTTTAATGCCACTTTAACCCCCCCCCCCAAAAAAAAAAGAACGGCTGGAATGCTAATATTCAGAGCTCTATTCAGAGTCATTAATTCAACTTAATGGCTTTGTTCTTCCTAGAGGTAAAATTGACATCGGAGGTGGATGCTGCATTCTAGCATGTAGATGGTACTATCTTCTGTTCTTAGCATGATGCTTCACAGGCGTATGGGACTAGCATTATCATAAACGGAACTGATGAACGTTGAGGGATACTAGCGACCCTCCAACTTTTATAACACTTGCTATTGCATTCAATTACCTAATTTTCGTACAGTCCTATATATCACGTACCGCAAATGCATGATTACGATTTCATTTTTATTCCTTACTTATCTCTTTGAATCTTTTTATTTAGGCAGGCAGGGAGTTTATATTTATGTCAGTGATATGCGCCATAGAAGCAACGTTTGTTATCATTTAATTATGGTTATTATTCACGGTTATTATTCTGAAATCGTATTCTTGTTTATAATTTACATTGAACTACTTCTCAGACTATTGATGGTGTCAGTATAGTTCATAATGTTGAAATCTTGGGAACAGAAGTTAGGTACAATGCAAAGGATTTTCAGGAACAAAAACCGAGAGATTTACTGTTATCACTCAGGTGAGAATTTAATATTTGGAAACAAAGAAATCTAACCTTATTTGGTAAAATACAGATTATTAAATCTTTCGGTATATCTAAGTTCATTTATCTATTCTCATCAATTCTTATACCCAACTGGGCCGTGAAAGAAATTGAAAATATATTTTATGATTTTTTATGGAAGGGGAAAGATAAAATTAGACGAAATGTCATTATACAACAAGTTGAAGACTGAGGCCTCAAATGTTAGACGCTACGTCCGTAATTTCGGCACAACAGTTAACTTGGATTTTAAGAATGAAAAGTGAAAGCAACCAAGCTTGGTTTAATATTTTTAAATTATATACACAGAAATATGGTGGTACATTTCTTCTTAACTGTAAGTTTGATACTACCCTATTAAGCTCAAAGGTACCTCCATTCTATGTTCTGTTTTGGAAAATTGGTTACAGTTACGTTCATCAGTAGAAGAGGAATTTCTTGCTAATCAGATTATCAGGAAAAATCTTGAGATACAGATTGACAATAGAATGATTCTATAAACATTTGTTAGAAAAGGGAATTGTAACAAGACATCACATTATGTTACCTGATGATTCATTGAAGCGATATGACCTACTACTGAAAAATCAATTCAACATAAATGGGAATGACTTTTTATTACTTAAAGGAATAGCTTCGTGCATTAAAAAGGGCAGTGATCAAAAGGTAAATCGGGTTCACACAGATAAAAGAAAGGCAGTTACAAATGAAATAATAATACTTAACGTGTTAAGAGATCTTAAGGTCATAAAAAGTAAACACTTTCATGAAAACTTTGTTTAAATGAAGAGAGAACAATCTCTGCGCCATTATTGAGACAAACACCACACAATTTGAGACATCGGTTGAACAGTGCAGCATGGTCTTTACTCAAAGTCGATTCCAATATACATGTACATGTATAAACATAATCAACAATATTAATATTAGCGTGGCTTTTTTCTTTCTTCTTTCCTCTTTCCTTCATGAGTAGCAAATACACTAACTGCAAAAAGCCACAAAATCACAGGATAATAAAAATTTAGAAACAATCAGTGATCACATACACTAAGGGTACACTAATAACACTATACGTTCATTCATTTTATCAATCTTTTTTCAAACTTACCAAACAGAACGATATGCCTGTAATTGGCATCCGACTTCAGTCAACATTCCGCCCGTTTCCCATAAGACAATCTATTTGACACGTTTCTGTATATACTTAATAATCATTAGAGACAACATCTAATTTCTGTTATCAAACTACGTTGTCCATCCAATCTACTTGTACATAAACTATAAATTTGACAAAGAAATATTTCTCTATTCATTTATAACTGCCGCAAACTAAAACTATACTCTGCGATTGCCTTAATTTAACATTCCCTTCTATTTCAAATACTGCATCCTGAATGACATATATCTGTCTTTCTATCCAATCCCCATACACCCAAACCATTCGTCTGAACTCATATACCATATACCAAATATAAGATAGACCAATGTCGTTAGTACAAATAACAACTACTGTCCGGTTTATCCTTTCCTATCCTTGTATCCATTGGATATGGCATTAAATAATCCAAACCAATTAACATCATATTGGACCAACACGATAACACTGCATGTTATATAAAAAAAAATAAATAAATAAATATGAACACAGCACACACGTGCCATACAAATCTGTCAAACCAACAAACAGTGAAATAGGTGCTAAAAACTGCATAGGATCAGAATACTGAGCCAAAAACATTAAGACTCACTTTTACCAGAATATCAAACATAGATAAACATCCATGAGACCTAATCACAGGAGCATGAAACATCAGGTACTCTATATGTGAGTGAAAACAGAGATTTCAATAGTGTACTCTATTCAGAAGCTTGCCAAAAACCTAACTAGCAGAGTTAAGCATTAATAATCATTGTCCATATAAATGACCGCTTACAGTTAAATCACACTGCCATATCCTGCTGGCAATTCGACTGATATCAAAATCATTAAAAACAGAGGCCTAAAAATAAACACACATATCCCTTTGGTACCCCATAATTGTGAAACCAATACATGAAAGGCAATTAATTAAATTGAATAACAAGGTTCATGAATTCACGCCACAAATTTCATACACTGCAGTATTCTATATCTAAAATAAAATTTATCATTCACAATTGAAGGCTTTATCATATAGAAGAGAGCTAGATCTGAGTGAAACAGAAAACCCATAGAGTAATACACATATCACAGGTATGAAAATTGCAGTAGATGGACTTATAAAGAGAAAAATACCGGTGATGATATGATAAGCATTAATAACCATGAGTAGTAATGGTACAGTTATATGAATTTCTACTATTAAACTAAACCAGTAAAAGATGTGAACACTAAAACACAGATAGAAAAAATGCTTCACTTCACTAATATTAGGCATCAAACCTGTGTGAAAATAAACTGCTGTCATCGTATTAAAAGACCAGCATAATTTAAAATCAGCAAGATTCCAGCCATCAATGATAGCTTAGACATAAACCGTGCCAAATAAAAAACGGACATACTTGTAGTCCTGACGAGCTTTAGATCAATCAAGTGTATAAGTTTTAGTCGCCTGAATATGAAATGACCCAAGAAACTGAATAAACTACATGTACTCATTGTCTGAGATACCTATTTGTTTTAAAATCAATATCCAATACACCGATTAGCTAAATAACTTTTTACTACACAAAGTTTGATTGGTGAGATTTCGTGCAAATACTGAAACCCTCATTAAGACACACATTTGTATAAAACAGTGAACTTGTACACACAAAATACACAGTAGAGGATCATGATCCCATATCAGCTACAACATACATTTAAAATTCAACATTTCACAAGCAATAGTTAACAGTTTAGATATGATATGGCTGGATAAACCATTTAATCAATTACACCTAGTATAGGTTTCTTACCACATATCAGCAGAGTGCAAAAGGAGATAAACGAAAACTGCACAAAACATCTCTACTGGAAAGAGCCATGTCCAAAGCCTATCAGTACCAGACTATTACAATGAAATAACTTTTACACTCCAAAACAAAAAAACTGAGGCCTAAACCAGAATAATAAAATATTTTCTTAATCTTTCTGTTTAATGCACACCAACTTGTACTTCACTATCTTTGTGATTATACCAAAACCTTCCTAGTACTTAAAATCTAGTTTTTCACATGACTATTAAAAGATTTAACACTCTTTACGTACTTCCATACCTTTATCAGTAATACGCATAATTATATTAATCCAACTTATTCTACATACTTCTCATCTTCTCATACCCATCTCTATACTTCCATTTTTCATCCATACCCTTGCTAGACCTAGGGAGCGTTTCATCAAGCGTTTTGTCAGTGATTTTTACCAACAAATTTGCTCTCAGCCAATCAAATGCAAGGATTTCAGTAGCTTATAACAGTTGTCGGTAAAAATCACTGACAAAACGTTTGATGAAACGCTCCCCTAGACTTTACCAAACAGTCTCATTTCTTCATCTAATTTTATCCAAACAAACCAACAACATTACTCGTCTTCGTTTACATCAAAACAACAATTTAGCAATTCTGAAAACCTTAATATTCTCTAACTTGAAACTAATAGTACAACGAAATGACTACCAATTCCTTCTACCTGTTATTTATGAATAAATGAGAGAAAAATGGATAAGGAAAAAAATACGTTATGCACAGGAAAAAATAAGGCGAGACCGAGAAACCAGGGAACAACTAGCACATCAATGATGTGGCGCTCATCCGGCATGCAGCAAAGAAATTGATGCAATTTGTACTTTGAACACAGTAGACATTGTAATGAATCGATGAAATGTACATGTATTGGTTACATGCATGTACAGATGATGAAGTGCCTATTGCAGATCTGGCTAAATGTGGTTTTGGAAGGAGACAGTGACTATTTTCTAGACAAAATTTTAAAATTCCGAGTAGAAGTTTAATAAACCTCATGAAAGTCTTTCAAATGGAACAAAAAAAAAAATCGAAATCGGTCAATAAATGAGGAAGAAGAAGCCATTTTTGTGATCTTTTTAATAAATATCGCATAAATTAGCATAATTAATTTTGTAGACAAAATTTCAAAATTCTGTGTAGAAGTTCAATGAACCTCATGAAAGTCTTTCAGATGGAAAAAAAAAAATCGAAATCGGTCAATAAATGAGGAAGAAGAAGCAATTTTTGTGATTTTTGAATAAATATCGCATAAATTAGCATAATTAATTTTGTAGACAAAATTTCAAAATTCTGTGTAGAAGTTCAATGAACCTCATGAAAGTCTTTCAGATGGAACAAAAAAAAATCGAAATCGGTCAATAAATGAGGAAGGAGAAGCAATTTTTGTGATTTTTGAGAAATGCGCATAAATTAGCATATTTAATGAGTTTCAAAATTCTGTGTAGAAGTTTCGAATCCCCCACCTAGTGCTATCATATAAAGCAAACGGAATTAAAATCGGGTAAGAAATGGCGAAGAAGAAGCATTTTGAAATTGTGGACGGACGACAGACGAAGGACGGACGGACGGACGACGGACGCCTCGCCACGGCATAAGCTCATCTGGCCCATTCGGGCCGGATGAGCTAAAAATGAAGGTCTATGTCCATATCTACTACAGATAAAAAAATGAACAAGGCACTAAACAACCACACACAAAATTAATCAACACAATAGACACGATAACAGGAAAAAAGGACACAACTACCAGTGAGAATAAAGAATAAAAGGAAAAAAAATGAGGTTCAAATGGTCAAACACACTGGCACTAACGTTCGAGCGGTATAACGGCTACTGGGAATAAACTGTACATCATGGGCTAGGCTAGATTGAAGAACGCACATGGTGGAACTCGTATACTAGCAAGCTGACGAAGAACTATAGATGTGGAGGGAGAACATGCATGATGAGTAGAGGCTGTTATAGCAACGTGGGTGAAGAGGTGTGAAGTGCTGGACAATCTGACTATTTCAACTCAAGTCGTCTTCATCAACGGCATCGTCGACAGGTCTGGGCAAGGTCAAGGAGAAGAGCTCGCAAAAAGCGGGGTCTAGATGAGCTGGCGCAGGGAACCGAGGACGTGAAGGTGTTACGGACAGAGGGACGACAATACAAGGCTGCTGGAAAGACTGGCCAGGAAGCAGGAGATGATGAGTGGCATCTACTATGAGTGCAGGTCCAAGCTGGCTCTGCAGCAGAGCAAGATTAACAAAACACCTTTCATATCTGCAAGGTTAGACCTACCTCTGTCACACGTTGAGATGTTGGAAGAATAAAAATCTCCGCTGAACGATTTAAACAAGGAGTGAAGTCACTCGACCCCGGTGGGGGGGGGGGGGGGGCATGGCATACACTGGCCGGAGGTTGGCATCTCTCCGTCGACGCCTCACAACACTGATCTGCTGATTGCGATCTACGGTGTGCGGGACCAAATGAGGGGGACTGCTGACTGCAATACCTACTACTAGTGTCTCAAACATACCACGGACAAGGCTAGCCTCCAGGATGGAGCTAGATTTCTCCCTCAAACTTTCAGGAGCGGGAACGTGATCCTTACGCTGCCATCACGCCATTTTGAGACAAACACCACACGATTTGAGGCATCGGTTGAACAGTGCAGCATGGTCTTTACTCAGCCATGATGAATAGACGCTTAACCATCTCAACAATAGATGGCGCTAATGTCGATTCCAATATACATGTACATGTATAAACATAATCAACAATATTAATATTGACACTGAGCACTTTTCGATTAAAAAGCAAATACGATTTGAGTGAAACCGAATTGTGTAAAGTAAGAAAAATTATGATTAATACGACTGTTGATAAAAAAACAAAAAAAACACGAGAATTCCAGTTTAAAGTTCTGCATAATATTTTGTTCTTCAGTTATAAGCTCTTCAAAATGAAAATAAAACCTTCTCCAGAATGTACTTTTGTCTGCAAAAATTTCGAAACTATAGAGCATGCATTATGGCAATGTAACTATGTTCAGACGTTCTGGAATGAATTTAAAGTTTTCTTGCCCATGTTTGATTTTTCTTTTCTAGATTTATTTGAAACATGTGTTCCAATTGTCGATTCATAATTGTGTATCAGTTGTGTAAAAGGCTTCATTGTATCCTTTTACTGAAGGTTTTTTTTTTTTTTTTTTAAACTTATTTTAAAGTATCAATAAAACATCATTGAAATATAAAAAAAAATACTTAAGTAAAAAAAAAAAAGAAAAATGATAATACTCAAAATGCAGACTCTATAACTGCTTACACAAGTAAAATTATCATTCTATTGATACATGTTCAATATTTACACTATTTATATTTACGTGGAAAGATACATGCAATTATATAAAAATACTCTTAAAAAGGGCCTCTATCAAATTATCTCACTTTTTTCTTTCATATAAATGCACTATTTTGTCATGAAATATAAATTTTCCAAATGCAGTTTACCAGATATATTTTGCGATATGGCCCATACATATGCACTCAAAATCACTGAATTTTCATTTTAGGAACCGCACAGATTCCAAATGATATAAATGTTCCAGTGAGATATAGGAAATGGTACACGTTTCAACAGATGTTTGAATTTACATATGTTTCAAGACATATACACACATCTACATCATGTCATTAATATTGCAATGTACTGTTTCCTTATCTCCTTCTAATTCTATCATAATTTCATATTGTTGCATAGACAAGTGATATAAAATTGCAGATTCAAATCATGTAGTACTCCGATGGAATGAAAAAAAAAAGTATTTATAATACTTGTACCTACTAATTTAATCATTTTAGAACCCAATATTAACATGTTATGTAGCTTCAAATACAATGTTAATCACTGTAAGCTTCTATCACCCCCACTTATCGCAGACCTATAATTAAGTGATAGATATGCGTTAAGCTGCACTAATAATGAATTGAACGGCAAATATGCAAATATATGTCGCTGTCATAATGTTCAGATCCATTAGACAATTTGGTGTAATATCCTTTCTGACATAGGTCAATGTAATTCATTCAAAAATGAAAATATCTTGATACGATCATTGGTTAATTTATCTTGTTGTGTCACTACCATTAATAATAAGTCATGCAAAGAGCTTTTTCGTGTTTAGATGACTTTATCATCACGCTATCAACAGTTAAATGCAATAAAAGATAAATGCTGAAATATATTAAATATAATGACGTGCAACTCGTTATATGTTATAAAGCTTTCTTTCATTATAATTAACAGTTATATGTACAATGAATTGAAAGACAAGAAGAAAATAAAAATAATTGTAGACGAGTACATATAATCCAGATATTAACAAGCATGCGATTTTGAAAATATTCCACAAAAAACACAAAATACTTAAATTGTAAAATTAAGGATAACCTATATAGATGTTCCTTGTCTTACCCGGCATGTTACATTACGATTTGCATAAATTGTCTACTTGATAATTCTTTCATGTGCATTGGTGATTCGACGAAATGGATAAGAGCAGTGTACTTAGATCATGTAATATTATTAATATTAATCAAGAGATTTTTCATGTCCAGATGACTCTATATCGCGTTATTAACAGTGATATGCAATAAAAGATGAACCTTGCGAAATATTTTAAATGTAAAGACGTGAACTCGTAATATGTTGCAAAGCTTTCTTTCATTTCACGTTAACAACGAAAGACAAGAAGAAAAAACAACATTATATTAACATGATTAAGACGAATACATTTAGTACAGATATTAACATCCATGATAACCTATACAGATGCTTCATGTCATGGACGTGCTACTCGTAATATGATACAAAACTTTCTTTCTTATCATGTTAAGAAATACATGTATTTGCACAATGAAAGGAAATTCAAGAAAGAAAAAAAAAAAAACAATAGTAAGACGAATACGTATAGTGCAGATATCAACAACCATGTGAATTTACAAATATTCGTCCCCAAAACACGATATAATTCAATTATAAAATCATTCTAAATGATGCTAATAAAATTCAACATTTTTAATGATATGATCCTTTTCTTACATGAAAGATCATATAACGATTTGCATTATTATTATGTGCAAGGGTAATTCGAAGAAATGGATGACAACAGTGCACTTAGGTTATTTAATATCACTAATATTAATCAAGAAATTTTTCATTTCTAGATGAATTCATATAACATTATTAAGGCATTGGCTACGGGAACCGGGTCGACCCTGTATCAAGCCTATGGGTGAGAGAAATCAGTAGTCAAAGGGTTAACAGTGAAATCCAATAAAAGATTAAAATTGCAATATAGTAAATGTAATGAATTTATATCACTCTATATACATGATATATTAACAGTTTAATGCAATAGAGAATTATCATTGCAATATTGGCAATGACGAGTAACTCTTAATATTTTACTTTCTTATCACGTTAACAATTATATGTACAATGAAATGATATACAAGAAAAAAAAAAAGCATTGTAATAAGACGAATACATAATTATAGTCCAGATATTAACAACCGTGTCAATTTACAAATACTCCACAAAACACGATATAATTCAATTATAAAATAATTCTAAATGATGCTAATAACATTTCATAATAACCTACAATAGATGGCCTTGTCTTTGTCATGGCATAGGCCCTATGACATGATAATTCATTCATGCGCAGTGGTAGTTCGAGGAAATAGATGAGACTAGTGCACTTAGCTCATGTAATATTATTGATATTAATCTAGAGATTTTTCATGTCTAGATGAATTTATACCGCGTTATTAAACCATCGCCTACGGGAACTTTGCCTTCCATGTGTAAAGCTTATGGGAATAAGAGTACGTGTATTCAGTAGTCAACGAGTTAACAGTGAAATTGAATAATAGATAAACATTGCAATATATTATTGACGTGCAACTCGTAATATGATACAAAGCTTTCTTTCTTAACACGTCAACAATTATATCTACAATGAAATGAATTACAAGAGAAACAACCAAAATAAAAGCATTGTAGTAAGACATTAGACATAAGATATTAACAACCGTGTCAATTTACAAATATTCCACAAAAACATGATATAATTCAATTATAAACTTATTCTAAATGATGCTAATAACATTTAACATGTTTAATGATAACCTACAGACGTTATATAGTCCTTGCCTTGATATATTACATTACGATTTTGCATACATTGTGTATTTGATATTGTGTATTTGATATTCCATTTATGGCAATTTGGACGAAAGAGTTGAGAATAGTGCACTTAGATCTTGTAATATTATGAATATCAGTTAAGAGATTTGTCAAGTCTAGATTAATTTATATAACTCTAATAACAGTAAAAGCCAATAAAGATTAACATTGCAATATATTGAATGTAATGACGAGTAACTCGTTATATGTTACAAACTTTCTTTCATTTTACGTAAACAATGAAAGACAAGAAGATGAAATAAAATACATATATTATAGTACTTATATTAACAACCATGTCAATTTACAAATATTCCACAAAAACACACACGATATACTTCAATTATGAAATCATTCTAAATGATGCTAATAACATCTAATCATAACCTATAGATAGTCCTTGTCTTACACGGTATATTACAATTTTTGCATTGTGAACTTGATAAATGCATTTATGTGCAGTGGTAATTCGACGAAATGGATAAACATGTACACTTTAATAGATCGTGTGATACTAATGATAAAATAAACGCAAAATTATCCTTTTCTTCATGGCAATGCATTGATTTCTACATTTTACTTGAACATTGTAACGATAGTAACATATTTACAACAATAAGGCAGTGTATTTTCATAACCCAATATATCTCTAAAATACGCATATTGGAATACTTCAAGTATTCTAATATCGCACAACATGGGGATGCATAAAAACAACAACAAAGTTTCCTTATAACCTACGCAAACCTGATAGAAGACAGGAGCCTGCAATGAAGGTAAATTCGCTTGAAGTATGCGTACTGTGTACACTATACATCTGTAGGCTACAGCCCACGAGTCCGACAATGTCAGCCTAGTAAAACCTCAGAAATGCTGTCAGGAGGCCCATGAGACCCAAATGTCAGTCTCGCTGTCAACGTTATTCTCTACTTTCAGGTACTACCTTGTACTTTGAACTGAGACCACCACTGCCTCATTTCTATGACAAATTCGCTCTCAGCCAATCAGATTCAAGGATTTCGGTAGCTTATAACAATTATTGCAATTTTTTTTTTTTTTTTTTGATAACAAGTTTATGAAACGGGGCCCAGTAAACCCTCAGAAAAGCTGTCAGGAGGCCCATGAGACTAATATATCATTCTCGTGAGCCTTTTATCATGGTTGCTTCATACTTTGGTTCTAGCTTGTACTTTGACCTCAGGCCACCAGCCTGAGCTTGTACAAGAACTTTGTCCAAGTCCGCTACGGTCCAGTCAGACATGGCCTTCCACTGCTGCAAAAGCTTCATGAACAGTTCAGGATAGTTGTTCATTGCCTCAGCTTTGATGCCCTCTGCAATGGCAGCTGAGATCCCAAGGGCAACATAGAGAGCGCTGAAATGACTCGGAAGAAGTTCCCTCGAAAGTCTACTCAAGTGTGCATCCGTTACTTCTGAGGAATCTGCCGCACTGAGACTGAAGCCGGACAGAAATTAATTCACGAAGTATCAAGAATTGTAAATGATAATACTGCAAAAAAAAAAAAAAAAAAAAAAAAATCTTCAAAATTTTTTGGACATGCTTTACTAGGATTTAAATATTAGCTTCCTTACGTACCAAATATTTCGTTTGACTGTTTCCTAGATATAGAAGAAAAAAAATCCAGAACTAAGATTAAACCAAATACAGGGTTCCACAGAAATTTGAGAAGCAAATTCAATGACTTTCCATGAATTTCCATGACCCATTTTTGCCATTTTCCATGACCAGAAAAGTAGAATTTGGGTACATACACGGCCCACACCCACGATCAATTTCTAAGACTTTCCATGACTTTGGTAGATTTTTTTTTTTCATTTTCCATGTTTTTACATGACCGTGGGAACCCTGCAAATATATACTTATACATACAGATCTAAAAAGATTTGAAATAGAAAGGAAACGGGGACTTTTAAAATGTGCCATTCACCTATATAGAAAATGTCGCCAAGAATCAGGGCAAAAGAAAAAATATTTATTAGTTCATTCAGAATGTAGAATTTAAAAAAATCTATTTTTTTTCCCTTTTGTTTGTGTTTTTTTTCTTCTTCAAGTGTAGTGAGAGGGAACAAAATAGCCACTTATACAATACGTAAAATAACTGATAAGTCATTCCTTAAAATCCCATCCTTCAGGCTTCCTTTGGAAATGATATACTTCATCAGGTAGATAGTCCAAATAGTCCAAACAGTCCAAACGAAACAATATCGGGTTTATATAAGAATACTCATGCAAATAATCATCCATCTTTTCAGATATGCTGAACGCAACACCAAGAAAAATACATAAAATCAATTGTGATCTCTACCTATTGCACAAACTTATATACCCCAACGCACAAATGCACACTACAACACTAAAGATATATAAGATATGTTTCTATATTACCTTGGAAGCCCAGTCACATCATCCGGAGAAATCTGCAGTTCCTCCATATCAGATGAAATCTCAGTCATGGCCTCTTCTATAATATAATGTAATTATTCTTGTATGAGATATTTCATTTTGAAAAAATACGCAGTAATCATGTTTTGGTCATTGCCTGTTAATACAGCGTAAGATGTATCAAGAAATGACAATGGAATCAAAATTTTAGTCATTTTTTGTGTGTGTGTTAGAGAAAAAGAGAGACTTGTCATTTGCTACATCACAGTGACATTACTGATTCGGCCAATTTAGAATTCCCATATATTCATATTGATAAACTCTCTTATTGCTTGATCGAATTCCTTCAAACTTTCACCGCTGTGCTTCAATTATTTTCATGCTTTCTCTCAGAACAACTTGCTATTAAGGCAGGATTTCCCTTTAAATAATTGTAGTCATTTACCTTCTAGATCGATTGGAAAGATGATGTCCTTCATTATGCTTTGCTGCAAACGATATTTCATGAAGACTCGATCTTCCTTCATCTTCTCAGAATCTAGGACAAACGACTCGGTGTGATCCGTCAAGTAATGGAATATTTTTTCTTTCAGGTTCTACGGAGGAAAATGCAAAAATGTACTTATAATAGGACCTGTCTTGATTTTTTTAAATGTTTGTTTATTTTGCCCTAATAACGTGAGGACCGCCATGATAGAGAGGGAGGGGGGGGGGGGGGGGGAGAGAGAGAGGGGGGGGGGGGAGGGGGGACGGTGGTCTCACATCCCCCAATCTTTCTCATCAATATTTCTACCTTTTTAAACTTTGGGTGTGTCATGTTGGCAATTTAAAAGGGAGGAAACTTGCTCTTCATGTACAACAAAAATAAAAACATGAGATATGTTCTTTTCCTTTTGTTTACAAATCCTATTGCTATAACGTGTTTCATATGAGAGAGAAAAAAAAGGTGAAACAGACGTAAACTTTTTGTGATGCCATTCCAGTGTAGAACTGTATTTGGAGTGGGCAGCACATACTGAATGTACCTTAAAGGGATTGATTAACTTTGTGAAAAATTGTGAAATCAGCTCAAATGCCAGTGAATTGTGTGCACTCCTCTAACTACATATATAATTAAGGATATGTGAAAGTATGAGAGAAAATGGAACCCGTTTACTATCCTAAAAAAGAGAAAATCGCGATCAATCGCTATATAGCGCAAGTCGCTCGGCTTCGTCGCTGCGCTGCAGTCACAAAAACCAAGCACCAGCGCTTGGCGATTTCGGAGCGGGTTTCCAGCCCGTACGGTATTCTGTGATAGAGCGAGGTATGCCAACCGTAAGATTTCTTTAGGGTTCGGTGGTACTCTATCCCGACATCAATGTTCAATCGTAAATATCTTGATATATAGACGACCGATTAGCTTATAAAACTCATGCGATTCCTGTCTGACCTAAAGGTTTGCAATTATGATTACAGCATTAGCTGGAACAGTGATTTTTTTTTTTCAATCCTGGGCAAAGTTAATCAATCCCTTTAAATTATGAAACTACATCTACTTCGCTCACTAGCAATAAAAATCATTATCCTATAAAGTTAGAATCTACTTTGAGTGAAAATGAAAAATAACATACTTGGATAGGCTACGACTAAGCCTAAAATGCTGCAGGATTAAAAGGCGATATTTTTTTTTTCCATGTGTCATCATTATATACATAATCATGTACTTTGTTGATCGTGGATTTATAATCGTGTTCTAATCCTAGATCTGTGTATGCGGAAAGGCATGCAAAAGACTTGTCATGCTTAGTAACACCATATTTGATAAATACAAATTATTGACCTACCCGGTCTTGTAACACATTCTCTTCCTCAAGCAAACTAACGTTAACATCACCGTGGCGCCACTTTACGAAGAACTGCTCGGCACGAAAGGGCACCTTATATCCAGACACACCCTGTTTGACCAATTGCCAATTTTAAAAAGGGAAAACAAATCAGCAAATCATTCATTAAATATATAAGTTTTTACTGCTCTACTTTGAGAGATAAAAACATTACAAATGAAGTGTGGACTTAAATAGGAACACCTGTCCACAATTCAAATTTTGAAAGAGCCTCTGCGTAGTGTCACCGACAAAATATAAAACTTATGGAATTCGACATCGCTTCTTTTTGTCCAAATAATGCAATGTATCTTTGGAGCTTTTAACCCTTAATCTGCCCCCATGTACCAATATCAATATCTCGAAAGTTCAAAGGTTAAGGTCAAGGTCATGATTTGTTTTTTGTTAAGGACAATGTGAAGATTAGCATTAGGATTACGGTTAGGGTTATAGGGTTAGGGTTAGGTTTAGGTTAGGATTAACATGGCAAAGTTAGACCGGAGCAATTGTCGCAGGAGCTAATGTCATGGAAACGTACCAAACCCAGTGCTACAGTGCTAATCCCTATTGTGCCAGCCACTAATCCCCCCTGTGCCAGATTAAATTTTGGGATGCTCAAGCGCGAACAAACAATGCGACTGTACATGTACATGGCACAGCTAGGGAGGCTACTATACAAGGTTGTGACACGCGAGCACAGGCTAGTGCACATGCACGTGGCACTTCTACGAAGATCAGTACACAAGGTCGTGGCATCGTATGGGTTAAAACAAACAATGTATAAATATCTTAAAGAATGATAAAATAAAGGAAGGTTCATTTTATACCATGCCACTGTTGCAGTGGCGTACCTGCGGGGGGGGGGGGGCACGTACACCGGCAGTCACTTGAAGGGGACGCAAAAAACGCGAAAAAGAGGAGGATAATGAAAAAAAAAATGTTAATCCTTAAGGATTATGCGCCATCAATCAGCAGGGTAAATGCATTAGAAATACAGTTTTTAACGGTTTAAAGAACGAAAATGTCCCAAAGCTTCAGGATCTCGTAATTTCGTGCCCCAGCATACTTTATCAAATCGTGGGACAGGAGATATTATATTTGTCCTCCGGCAGATTCAAGAGAAATGCAGGGAACAAAATATGGGATTGTATGCAGCCTTCATAGATCTGACCAAAGCATGATACTGTCAGCAGAGAAGGGCTTTGGAAAACCCTTTCTAGACTCGGCTGTCCACCTATTAAGCTCCTTACTATCGTGAAAAAACTATACGAAGGCCAGACAGCACAAGTGAAACCCCATAGTGACATGTCAGAGCAGTTTCCAGTCAACAACGGAGTAACAGGGATGCGTCCCTGTCCCAAAACTCTTTGCCATTATTTTTAGTATGATGCTCAGGGAAGCCAAGGATAACCTTAATAAAGGGATCTACTTACGATTCCGTACAGATGGAAGTGTATTTAACCTGCGAAGACTTCATGCCCACACCAAGACACGGGAAGAGCTAATTCTAGAATTGCTCTTCGCAGATGACTGCGCACTTCTGGCTCACAGTGAATCAGAACTCTAGACAGTTTTCAATCGGTTTGCTGCCTCAGCCTAGGCATTTGGACACTACCAGCCTTAAGGGGGGGGGGGGGGGGGGGGGAGTGCTACACCGGAAATCACCATGTGGAATCTACAGCCCTCCACACCTTGGGAGTGTCATCTCCAATGATGCTACAACTGACAAGGATGTTGACAACCGCCTATATAGCTAAAGCCAATAGTTCCTTTGGTCGCCTGCAGAAACGTGTATGGAAGAATCATTCATTACGCCTCTCAACAAAGATCCTTGTGTACAGAGCTGTTGTCACCACTACTCTTCTTTGCGGATCAGAAGCCTGTGTTCTGTACCGAAGACAAGTAAAACTTCTGGATCGCTTTCGTCAGCGGTGTCTCCGTTCCATACTACGAATCAAATGGCAAGACTGCAAGACAAACAACGAAGTCTTGGAGCAGGCCAATATCTCCAGCATTGAAGCTATGCTATTCTCCAGACAACTTCGCTGAGCAGACCATCTTACTACACGTATGGAAGACAGACGTATGCCTATAAGGCTGTGTTTTATGGAGAACTGTGCCTGGGCAAACGCAACAGAGGAGCCCCAAGAAAGCGCTTCAAGGACCAGCTGAAGCGCCAGCTAATTGATGCTGGTATCCCTGAGGACGACTGGATGCACATCGCTGGGAAATAGAAATAGCTGGAGGGCAGCTTGGAAGCAAGGCGCCAAGAGCTTTGAGAAAGACAGAAGAGAAGCTTTGGAGGAAAAGCACAGACGCAGGAAGGCTTCAGCTGCCCAAAGCCCCCCTGTACAAGGCTTGCTTTCCCAAAATTGCGCTAGAGTCTGTCGCTCGAGGATCGGTCTATTTAATCATTTTAAATCATGCCGTAACTAAATAAATTCCTATTAATCCTTGGACCCGAGGAAACAGCCATCATCATCATCATACTATATAGTATTTAAATATAGGGTTCAAAATTTTGAAATAAAAACGTAATTCTCGTTGATTTGCTCGTTTGAACAGCCTCTTGATGAATATTGCCCCCCCCCCCGCTCAGTTGGGGGGGGGGGGTTACAGATAATTTCCTCCATAATTCTCTGACAAGCACCAAAAAAACAAAAAAAAAATCGAGGAAAAGTTATCAGTGGGGGGGGGGGGGGGCAATCTGCCCCCCTCCCACCCAACCCCCTCCCCCCCCCCCCCCTCAGCTACGCTAGTGCTCTGTGGGCTGATGTCGCTTCCTAGCCCTTCCACCTTCTTCTTCGTCCATTTTCGCTAGTCTTTTGTTGAATTTTGTAGAAATCATTCTGCGTGCGGATATGTAAACAAACAATCGCTGAGCTGAGCTGGGCTCAGTTCCCAGGGCTGGGCCGGTTCGCGGTATATACGGGTGCAGCACGTACACATACGGCTGGTGCATGTGTGTCGGTGTGTGAAGTTATACGCATTGGCTAGGAGAAAGTATGCGGGGAAAACCTAGGCCAACTAGGGCCGAACGTGCAAAGGATGTCATTTACACAAGTTCGGCAGATCGGGATAGCGACCTCGTCATCTGTTCGCGGATTCAATCTAGACTGGTAAACTGTCATGGCGCTACCCAGTGGGATTTTTCGCAAGCGTTGTGTGAAGCGCCATCTATACATGACGCCCGAGCAGCTTTAATAGAAAGCCGTTCACCAATGTAAGAGTTTCCCACTTCTCTACCTCTTAATTACAGTGGCAATGGCGATTTCCTAGGTAAAATCCAAAATCCATAAGAAATCTGGCTTGTTAAAAGTTAAAAATCCAACAAAAAAAAATCTTTGTTGCCCCTTAGCTTGTACAAAAACGTAGATAAGTATGGGCACTCGGTGGAGGAGGGGGGGGGGGGGGCGCAACTACATTGTTTTCCCAGGGCGCCATAATATCTAGATACGCCACTGCACTTAAGGCCGGGGTAGAGTAATTAGACTACAGGGCCCTCAGGAAGAACAGTATTATTACTGATGAAGCTACCCCGGGTAAGAAAGAATGTATTATCCTCATCAATTCTATTGTTATTATTATGATTACTATTAGTAGTAGTATTAGTAGTAGTAGTAGTATTAATAGTAATAGCAGTATCACTATTTATCATTATTATTGTTCTAAATTTACTGTTGTAATCATCACAATCATTATCACTGCTTTGATTATCAGTATTACTATCATTTTGGTCATGATTATTATTAGTAGTATTATTATCATCATCATTTTACGAACAAATAAGACAATGAAATATTACCTCATTTTTTTCATTATTCTCATCCCGCATGCACAGGTGCAACAGGTGTCTGGCTCTTCTCGGGGTTGATATTGGTACGTAGGGCGTGCAGATTACACGCTTGCCAATGAATACCCTCGTGATGTAGGCGATGATCCACCATTCCGAGAAGTGATCGATGTAGAGATCAAGGTCGTGTTGTCTTACAACACAGCGTGGGATTCCATCCATGTTAGAAGATATTGCCATGTAGGTGTCCGAACCTAGTATTGACAATACAATACTCTCTAAACATACACTAGAGGAAATCCACTCTTTGAGAAGTCATAATTAGGGATCACTTCATTTTGGAGTGGAAATCCACACTCATAATAGTGAAATCCACTCTAAATTAGTGCTTTGAATTACTCATTTGAGAGTGGATTCCACTATTTTGAGCATATTTTTCACTCTAAAATGAAGTGATTCCTAATAATACTCCTTTAAGTTTTGAGAGAATGAAACGTATTTATCATTGGACAAACATGATATGTAAAGAAATGCAACGTCTTTAAAAAGGTCTCTCCCGTTCCTTCGCTAGAGCAATTACCATTAATCTCTGTTAAGACTTGATTAAAGGGTCAGATACATTAACGCCTTACTATTGTGAGAGGATGATCACCCCCCCCCCCCTCCTACAACTCTTCAACCGCCCACCAAAGTTCGAATTCCTGAATAATCCATGGGTGATTGATATAATAAAGCAATAATAAAAATTCTTACGATGGAACTGATCCAGGCGCAAGTCTTTAATCATAATTTCACTCTGTCTTCTCTCTCTCTCTCTCTCTCTCTCCCTCTCTTTGACTTTGAACAAGCAATTATATCAAAACACCTAGAGGGACTATATGTGTTTCTTACTATTCTTGCGAGTGTAGAGCACAATGGAAGCCTTTTCTGGTTTCGTAAAGAAGGCACAGTGAGCCATGCTGATTTTTACAGGGGCGCTGAACTTTTTATCTGAAGGGCACATTTTCAGCCCGACTGAGATGATGACTTCCTCCTTGTTCAACGTCAAGTCAGGCGGAGTGGATGTCAGTGCTTCTACAGTGATATCTCCTGCACTACCCCCTTCTTCTGGCGGAATCCTTACTTCAATGCTGTACTTCTCAAGACGAATACACTTTTCTTCAGTTGCACTGTTCGGCGGGTCGTCATGGCTTCGGTGATGGACGCCAGTAGGACTTGGCGAGTTGAGTTCTGGTACGCTATCGCGGTATTCTTCTTCAAGGTTAGGTGTTGAGAATATAGTCATTGTGCAAATATATATATATATATATGTATATATCTGAGCGATGTTCTTAATCTAGCTTAGGCAGTCTTAGTTATGATAGAACAAAATTAAATGGGCGAAGGCCTACCATGCTTACAGACACAAAGTTGCCTGGGACTATTGTCTCTTTCTCGAATAATTTTCAAATTTCTAAAATTTTGCTATGGCTATAGACTTGTGGATAAAAGTTAAGTTGGAATTACGTCAATATTTGAGTAGTACATTTATTCGTAAACACCCTGATTCAACGGCGGTTGATTAAGTACTTCACTATCTTTGCTTGTTAATGTCATCAATGATTTAGGTTAATCTGGCAATTTATTCATGAATAGGATTTTCATTTAATTTCATCATCGAAGTATTTTAGATCGCTATGAACAAAATTTTACTACTGCCTGAATTACACGGGGCTGTCCGCCTTTTATACACCTACTCATGGTACTGACTAAAATAATGAACTGAAGAGTTATGAATTTTATGTTTTCCTGTATGGGAAATGCAAAGCAGGTGAAATAAATGATTTTACTCTACCCCTTATTTGTGTTTGTTTGTTCTGGTGATTTTCAAATGCAGAATTAACGTATGATGACTTACCAACAGGCAAAGGGTAACGTTGAATGGCTGGAACTGAGAACAGATCCACACTGCATGATAATGTAACACAATTTGTTGTTGTTGTTGTTGCTTAAACAGTATTTGCCTTTGGCAATAATTAAGAATTAGTAAATGTTTATCGTTTGCTTTCGTTGACTAACAGAACAACAGGCTCTTTTGGGTTAATTAGCTTTAATAATGAGTGTAATCTGAAAAAGGAAAATGTAATCCCCATTAAAAAAATAATCAAATAATGAATACAAAACATTTACTCCTAAATGCATGAATCGTGAACATTTGTATTCTCACATCTATTTTTCATTTCTAACTGCAGGCCTTGTCCACTGATATGTTAATGTTTTCACATACCTCTCTGATGAGCTTCTTCTTCTTGTTGTTGGTGCCCTTGTTCTTTTTTCCCTACGACGCATTTTCCTTGGCCGCCGCCCTTTCTTTTGTCGGATCTTAAAAACAAAATAATACAGCAAGAAGAGGATGAAAGGCATGAAGAGGGCACGGCGTTTGCATAGGAGACACATAGTGGTCTCTACAATCAATTTTCACATTTATTTCGCACTTTGGAATTGTTTTTGAAAAGAGGTAACAAAGCATTGACATGATTATCAGGCAATGGTAAAGCACTTGATTTCATGACATAGAACTGTAGAAAGTCACCTCGGGATGTTAATGGAAAATTGGAGCATTAGCTGTGTTCAAAGTCAATTTGCTTGAGCCCCCCCCCCCCCCGCTCGCTCTCTCTCTCTCTCTGCAGATCTTGGCATGATAGTCTTAATCTGATTTTCATTTGACAGATAAGAGCAATAATGATTATAATGGTCATTGTAATTATCCGAATTTATAACTGTATAGAACGCTTGATTTAAAAGTCTTTAATGGCTTTTGATATATTATCTCCCCTGTCACCGGATTCATTCACGCTCACAATGTGTGCATCTCCACTCCCTTGGGAGTTATTCCTATCACATGGTCACCTTGGGGAATATGGCAAATACAATACTTATCTCTCTCTGCATCCTACCAGTCCTCTCCTGGGTACAGAGTGACAAATAGAGATTAATTTGCCAGTCTCATCCGATCCAGCAAAAACTTTCTTGTCTGCACCTAAGCTTCAGAAGGTGACTGATATTTACACTTATATTCTCTTTTTGAAGCAGAGCATACACATCTGGCAATTCATAATTATGTTTTCTTTATGTACGTTAAATCGGTCAGTGATAACTTTGAATGCCTGAGTAATTTTATGCATCCTTTAGAATACTGAATACAACCAACATAGCAGACTTACTTGGTAACTATGTTTAGGTACTGGTGGCACTATTATCGATATATTTCGAGATGATTCCTCCAAAATATAGTCGATATTGCTCTCATATGATGAGACGAGAACTTCATTTTCATGTCCTAAAATTGTAAAGATAAACACTAACATATTTTAGAAAATATTTCAACGGGCCACGTATTATTTGAAAGGGAACAATACCACGAAATAGTGATATTTTATCAAAGCAAGCGTCACGTGTGAAAGTTGTAACGCTTCTTTTTTTTCTGGATATCTGATTACTGGGAAGAATTTATTTTATATGGACAAAAAAAAAAACATAATATGTGAACATGAACTACAAGTATGAAAAAGTTGTCGATGACGTGCATATTTCATTTAATATGACCATTTTATTCGCCCTTCTGATATTCATCGTTTTGTAATTTGCTTTTGTGTGTGGAATGGAAGTTGTCATTCAATTAATGTAATACAAGATAATTTTCTTAATTAAAATCAAATATTTTTTCTGGCGAACGTTTCAATTTAAGATATCTAGTTTTTGCCTCAATTTATATACACACGGATATAAAAACCTTGTTTCATCAAATATGAAATTACCTGTACCATATTTTGATTCCACAGCGTGTTCTGTATGTAGTTTGGAATCACTCACGGACTCCCATATTTTGACAAGATGATCATTCGCTAATGAAACTGAAGATTGCAGGTCTTTCCAACGGCGAATCATGACAATGGCGGTATTATCATTTGGGCTGCTCGCAGAGCTATCCTCACGGATTCCAGATTCTCTCTCGTGTCTGCTTCGGAATTGTATGCTATCAAGTGTGCGGTACGATAGGCCTAGGGCTACACCAAGCTGGTAGTACTGATTTATTGTCAAACCCTTGGCGATGCGTGTTTCGTCATGAAAGTCACGATTTCTGGTGGGGAATATAGTTTGAAAAAGAGAGTTAAATCCAATATTATACTATTCCAGTGCACGATATGTTTTATGATAAAACCATAACTGAGTAAATTCAAATTCGTCTCCAAAGAACAATCCAATTATTGAACTCTTAATTTTCAATTAGATACTCTTTTGAAAAGAAAAAAAAGAATTGAAGAAATTTGATCAAACAAATAACACGAGAAAATGAAACTGAATGTTTACTTGTCTCTAATGCAGGAATCATGTTCCCTTTCTTGTCTGGCTAAACCGCTGTCAGTCGTTGAATCTGTGTAGACATGGATAAGTTTATGAATAAATTTTGAAATTTGAAATTTGAAATTAACATTTATTTCCTTCTCGTCAGGAACAGTGTAAAATAAAACGAGATAATACATTTGTAACATTGCTGTCAACATATAGTACAATATACATAGTAAATAATTCAGAGAACAGAAGGAGGCGAAAACCCGAAAAGCAAAGTTTGTGTTGGGAAACGCCCGTAAAAAATTAATACAAGTTACTGAAAGAATATTACATTGAGCACTGAAGAACATAACAATACGTGGATGAGAGAGAGGAAAAGACAGTATATAGAGAAAGGACTTAAAAGAGAGTCAGGCATTTTGGACTATTGTGTCTATGATGGCATCACCAGAGATTGCAGTATACATACATATATATACAGGCAGCATACATATCGATACACTCACTCAGATACATATCATTAAAGATGAGCAAAGAACAGCAGCTGAATTCATAGCATAGTCGTATAAACCTCTATGCACAAAAGCATAAGACATATAAAGCCCCCGTCCGTCTTTTAACAAGAAAAAAAATCACCCTTCTTTATGCCACTTAATGAAGACATTTTATTTTGAAAAGGTAGGATCATTTTAGAAATGAATGCATTATAAGAGATCTTTTCTAACTCGGAGGTATCAAGGGATACATCGAAATGCCAAATATGACTTGTATTGTTGAACTAAGTAGCTTTTTCAAATACAAACTAGGTCTTAGATTTTTTTTTTTATTATTTGTATGTTTGTGTTACATGTATATGTGTGTGCACCTGCTCTTGTGCAGAACACCTTAGAAATGAAAAGAGAGGCAGCATTTAAAGGGGAAATCCGGTCCAATAATTACTTTGTTTCAATAGAGGAAGAAAAATCACACTTAGAGATCAAAAAATGTTTGAGGAAAATCGGACAACTAATAAGAAATTTTGTATGGAATGAAAAACTGTGGAAAACAATGAAATTCACTAGACAAATTCGCAACTTTAATAGTCATGATTTTGTGACGTCATTGGGTCACCACTCACCACTTACATTGTTTACATTCATAATACATATTTTAAGTCTTTGTCCAAGAATATGATTTCCTCAAGACTTGAACCAAGTTATATTTTTAGTAACATGTTCTTGCATCTATATACTAATACAGAGTAAATAATTTTCTGAAAAGAAATCATGAAAATGTTAATTTTTAAATACAAAATACATTTTAAAAAGAGTGATTATGAAAATGTAATATTTTGAAAACAATCTTGATATTTTGTGGTTCGTGAAATATTTTGCTAAAACATATTACTATATAGACATAACTTGGTTCCAGTTATTTGAACGCCATATTCTTGGACAAAAATTCAGAATGTGTATTATCAATATAAATGAAATAATTGGTGAGTGGTGACCCAATGACGTCACAAACTCACGACCGAGTTGCCAATTAATTTTGTTTTCCCTAGTTTTTCATGCCCCAAAAATTTCATATTAAACTTGCTTATTGTCCGATTTTCCTCAAACATTTTTAAATCTGTAGGTCTGATTTTTCTGCTTCAATAACAACCAAGTAGTTCTTGGGCTGGACTTCCCCTTTATTAACTAAAACCAAGCGCAAAAAAGCCTCGTAATTGTTAAAGAGCCATGTTATATCAAGTGCACATGTACAATATGCAAATTGCCCTACTATTAGGATTTAGAAAAACGGGTGACCATAAGATTAGGCATAAGGCAATATATCAGGCTTTTGAACTAACCGTCATACACTGCCATGAAAGACATCACGCGTATCGTCTCCTCATCGCCTTGTATTGCAATAAATACAGTGATCATCTCGGTCTTGACATCTGCGGGCATAGCTAGAGAAGGGAGCTTAATTGAAAAGAGCGTCTTCCGCTGGTAGAAAACTTCCTTTGCAGAAAGAGTCTGGTGAAGAAATAATACATAGGAAAATGACATTTTTTTTCCTTCTAAGGCTAACATAATTTTCCACTACTCACGATGTCAAGCAGTATATTGTCTGTAAGTTTTGACAAACGCTAGTAGTCTATAGCCTGTTGAGAGACTGGTTTTTATATAAGGTATAGAACTATGTACATGCAAGGAAGTAACATTTCCCTGGTACATGTATGTACAACATGATTAAGTATTATATAATATTTCAACATACAAAACATTTTAATTACTTAAAAAGAAACGTTTCAGGTCAAGACAGTAATTGTATAAGACGAGACATGCAGGGCACAATGGTGTAACAAGAACCCTTCCACGGTTGTAAGTATACATTGCGAGTCAATAAAAAGGAAATCCTAATTATTCAAGCCCTAATATCTTATAATCCAAAACGAAGTTGCTGAAATATGTTATAATGGTATAGTACTTGATTATCATCTTTCATTAGATGGGCTACACACCAAAATGCGCTCACGGATGACTGAGCACTGGCCAATTATAAAAAGCATGTCAAAATCGCTTTTGCCCAAGTTTGGGATGAATAGTGTTCAAGAGTTATTTTCACTGTGTGAGTGAATTCATCTGGATCTGACAACAATCAAGAAAAATTCTACTGTTCAGCTCTCCATGGTCGTATTTTAGTGATTAATGTGTGAAAGAAAACTTGATAAGTGACAATTTGAGAAGGCCTATCCGTGACTATATCTTCAGTGACTGATTCCTTCGTTCAACTTTGAAAAAAAAAGCGCAAGGAAGATATTAAAGCAAAAGATACATATGAAATTTGAAGTGTTTTATCCTTTATTTTAGAGCCTTCATAGCATTAATTTATAAGGTAAATATGCATACACTCTTAAAATGTTGGGTAAATTTAGTTGGGTAACTGCTGGTTGGTTAAAAATATTCCCAATTCTGGGCTATTATTAACCAACTGGACACTCGAGTGGTGTAACCAATATTGGTCAATACTTTTTACCTAAATATTGGGCATATATTTACCAACAGTATTTGGTAATTATGGGTTGGGTACTTGTTGCCCTGTAGTTGTGTAATTTTGTCACATTTCCTTTGCCAGTTGGGTAAATTTTGTTGGATAACTGATGGTTGGTTAGAAATTCGCTTTTGCCCAACTTGTGGTAAATATTTTTACCCAATATTGGGGAAAACACTTATATGAATATTCATGAATTTTTAGTAGCGTATGGTTTGGGGTGGCCCGATTTACTAACTGTCACCGAATGCATAAAAAAAATATAAGGGGTATATAACAGCTTGCACTAGTTTGCATTAACTGGATAGGATAGGTTAAGATAATTATAGGATAGGATAGCTTAAAATAGGATAGGTTAGGATTGATTAGGTTAAGACCCTGAAGGACGTAACAAGCAGATTTCATTTTTTTTAACCTAGGTTGGAGGAAAAAGGAAACAATAAATTGGGCAGCTGAATTTGCCCAACCACATGATATTTGTTACCAAACAGCTGAACAAATAGAGGGTTGGGCAATCCTATTGGGTAAGATTGGTTGGGCAATAATTACCCAACTGAGAATATAACCAACAGTTGGGCAATTGTAGAGTTGGGTAAAATCTAATGGGTCACCAACTGATGGGCAATTTAATTTGCCCAACAACGTACATAGTAAATGGATTGCCCAACATCAGTTGGGCAAATTTTAACCAAAAGTTGTGTGGACAGTATGTTGCCCAGTGTTGGTTAAAAATTGGGCATTTTTTTGCCCAACTTTTTTAAGAGTGTAATGTTGAAACTTAAGCCAGAAGTGCGTTAATTCATATACTTTAACACAGAGTTAATGCCCTTTTGGCTTTAGACAGGACGCGAAGAGCATACAAAACACGGATTGTGAAACTCCAGACAGCTTGGTTTATTGCCTCTTTGTTTCTCTTGTAACTATCTGTAATATATCCGGAACCATCTAATTGCAACGATATCTAGGGTTGAATATGACTCTTCCTTTTTTGTGACTCTCACTGTAGGCTATATTGTCAAACAGCACCGGTATAGAGTTAAGCAGTATATTTGTCTTATGGGGTCCCGAATACGTATTAAGTCCAGTCCAAAAATTACTTAGTTTTCCTAAAAGCAGAAAAAATCAGACCTATAGATCAAAAACGTTTGAGGAAAACCGGACAACTTCAGATAAACTTTTACTCAATATTTCACGAACCCCAAAATATTGAGATTGTTTCAAAATATGCCGTTTTCTTAATCACTCATTTTTGATGTGTATTGAATTTTTTTAAAAATCATGTTTTCATCATTTTTACAGAAAATTAGTTACAATGTATTAGTGTATACATCACTTAACTCTACACTACGTAGTACGGAGTTTAGTGGTATAGTCAAGGATTGTAATTCCGAACAGACTGTATTACCGAACGTGTACAGTTAAGCGCCTAAAATGGGTTTTCATACGCGTGGGATTACGCGTATGAAAACCACACTATCGAAACAAAGGTTGTGTCTTTTTCCCATAGGTTTCACACGTTCGGAAATACAGCACCTTTTTCAAGGGACCAAAACGCCTCGTCGATGGGAAGGGGTTCACTTGGAAGGGAATATCGTATTAAATCTACGTTGTCTTTTTAAAATTCCATCAACTTCTTTTTCTGAAGGACTTTGAGCATTCATTATGTAAGTTTGACAGATATTCGTTTGATATTTTATTTGCTATCGTGGATTTTCTGAAAAGTGTTCGGACACTGGATCCACCACCATATACATGAAAGACTAAGTTACCAATTTGTCTAGTGATTTTCATTGTTTTCATGCCACTAAAAATTCATGGATTCAGCAAGGTCAAGGAACAAGTTAACAATTATTATAGCCGACCTATTTCATTACTCTCTGAGATTTTTTTCTAATTCACTCAAACCTTTTTTAGTCATTTGGTCAGATTTGTCTACTTCTGTCAAAACAAAGTAATTCTTATACCGGACTTCCACTTTAAATACAGTCGAACGGACGACCATGCATATCACCTTCTCCTGTCCATTGCACGTCAGTATGAGATCGCTTGACTCAGCTTTGAGAATAAAATCTCCGCTAGGATGTACTTGTCGGTATACTTGTTCCTCCTCTTCTTGAATTTCCTAGTCAATTAAATCATATGGTGAATGTTGCAGGGGGTACCACTGACATCACAATACACATTTATGTATATACATGTATACACACACACACACACACACACACACGCACATATATATATATATATATATATATATATATATATATATATATATATTGAAGTGATTTTATAGGGTAAGCACCGAAAAAAAAAAATCTTCCTTTTTGGGAATGTTCACAAAATATATAGGAATGTGACTAGGACGAAAAAGGACTAGAATTTGTGAGGTATGTGCAAGTTATAGTTTCAATGTAATCAACCTTGCTTGCTTTTTTATTTTATCCGTGTTTAAATTGATTAAAGTAAAGTATGCTCAATGAAAATTCCTGATAATTATGTGATCAACCAACATAAATATCTCAACAGTGTGTCCATTCAAAATAAAGGTCATAAATATAGGTCATACAAGGGCGTTATTTACAAATTTTCTCCTACTTCAAGAACACCAGGAACGTCTTCATGGATGTAGAGATGGACTGTTACATCTTCCCTTCTGTACATGTTCACGGGTAGGAATGGTGTGTACGCAAGTCGTTTGCCGTTGGTATGATGATTGTTATTTAATAGCATCCACATCTGCTCATTGTAGCTGCTGTCTTGGAGGGTGATCTCGAGGTTGAAAAATCGCTCCTGAGCGACGAGTTCACGATTTATATCAGCGAAATTGATTCGTTCAACTTTGGAAAGTTGTTCGAATCAGAAAGGAGCGGGAAAAAGATATAAATGCAGAAGATACAGATGAAAGTAAAACAGTGTTTTATCCTTTATTGCAGAGCCATTCATAACATTAATTTATAATGTTAATATTATATTACGCGAGGAGCACACAAAACACGGATGATGAAACTCCAGACAGCTATAGGTTTATTGCCTATTTGTAACTCCTGTAACTATCTGTAGTATATCAGGAACCATCTATCTTCTTTTTGTTTACACCTACATCTATTTGGTTCCTCTACTATCAAACCTGCCTGATACTGGTCTAATGCCTATTTCCAACACTCTTGTGATCGAACTAGAGGCAGACTCGAGTCAGACAAGCAGGCAATGTTTCCAGCTAGCCCGCCAGTGAAGTAACACCTCTCTGTGTACTTAAAAAGAGCCTCAACATCATGATTATAATCATGTCATTAACATCTTTTAGGGATGCATCGTGGTAAATACGTAAAGGTCATGAAGAAGGTCTCATTGATAAAGAAGGCAATACTTCGAGCACAGTTTGGCTAGGGAGGTAGCCTTTCCTGTCTTCAGTGGTCTTAGGCATTCGTCGGGGGACAGTTATGTCTACATCGTCAAAGACAAATTGTCTTTATTTAATAGTAATTGTTACGTGAGAATTAGTCTTTGCTCCTTTTATTACCTTCATCCAATTGCCTTTTCACACGTAGCATATCCAAAGGGACATCGATGGAATGATCGAGCATGGAAGCAGAGTGCGGAATTGTTAAGATGACACGACTTAAGTAATCCCATCCCTCTGAAAGAACATACTCCACTCCACAGGAGGCTATAATCTCCCCTTCGTGTAGATCAGCTTTTGGAGGTTCACAAACCAGACTGAGTGAGAAATTCTTGCAGGTTCCAGGTTCCACGGCTTTTGGTCCAATTGTCATTGTGACGTCATAATCAGGAAGGTAGAGGATACCCCCTTCACATCCGACTCTCTCATGTTGGCACTTAATGGGGCTGGGGCTCGACAAAGCTGTGGATATTTGTGATTTTATGATCAATGTCGGAAAGTCTGGCAGCATTAATCTGCAGAGTTTGTGTTAGACTTATTTAACATTAACTACGTTTTGCGAAATTTTCCCGACCCGCCCCGTTTCCTACTAAATATCCCGAAGACACTTGTTTTTAAAGCCCCAATCGGAAGCCGTAGGGACTCAATTTTTCCGAACTTTCCCGAACTCCTCCCGAACGCTACACGAAACCGCTTACAATTCATGACGTGTATCGAAGGAGAGTTAAGCTCCGCCCCATTTCATTCGCTATTCATCAACTGTATACAGCGCATATTTTTTTCTGTACAAAAAGCCAAATTATCTACGTCGAATTATGACAGATCCTGAGCTTAGCGTATAGCGCTGAGCTGCCCTCCTATAACTTCAGAAGCCAATCGGTAAACCTTAGACTTAGTTTTAGAAAAGTGAAAAGTGACAGAGGTTGCTGTAAATAAACAAAATTTTCTTTTGATTCCACTTTTGCGTCAGGAGTACGCCCAATGTCATATGTATTACATCTGAAGGGGTATTCCCGTTTTATGGACTAGATTAGGCTGGAACACTTTTTCTGTAAGTATTGTTAGGTCTAGATACTTTTTCCCGGGACCGGCGCTAGTGCACTTTGGTATCCATGTGGATAAAATAGGTTCTGCAGCTTAAAATTCGACCAAACTTGCAGGGAACATTCTCAAATATCTTTCAAATCACTCACATAAATTTACATTAGATTGGATTACGGAAAGAGGTGATATTGGCTTCGAACTTCAATGTCGTCGCTCTATATAGGACAATGCACAGTCTGTATGCTGTGTACATCGCGAGATACTCTCTTAAAGTTATACTGAAGTTTGCCACAACAAATCATGTTATTATTAATAATAATTGGGTCTAAACCCATCATTACCACATTAAAACAAATATATGAAAATAAACTGTTCTTGCCTACCTCTAAATCTGTAGAAAGATTCAACTAGCTCGACCTAGTCTCAGATCAGTACGGTATTTTTTCCACAATAAATTGCCCACAGACACAAATTACTAGTACAGCCGAAGGTAGCTAGCAGTGCGCGCTGGCGGTGAAACTTGTTCACCGACGCGCGCGGCACTCTCCTTCGACTGACGTCACACGAAATCGCGCATTTCGCCCAAGCATAGCTGGTATCGGAAACCGAGGGAACGAGTTCAGAAAATCTTAATTTGATTTCTTATGGTTCGATTTGACTTAATGGCTATAATCCTCATGTAATTACCTTTCGATTGATGTATAATTTGTCAGGATTCGGGTTTCCCATATTTAACTATTTTTGTTACGTATGGGAAGTTATAAGCTTTTTGTTAATCAATTAGGCAAGTAAATGAATGACTCGAAAATATAAGGTAGGTTTAATAACATTACTTTTGAAAATTTCCATAATAGTGTTTTTCAGTGGCTGCAGCACAATATTTAAAACCTATGTAATTTAATAACTCCCTTATATCGTTAGCAAAGTTAGCAAAGTGTGGGTGTGTGAGTGTGGGTGTGTGTGTGTGTGTGTTTATATACATATATATATTAAATAAACTTATGAACTTACCTCTAGTTGCATGCATATCACCTTCATTTGGTATCCTGAATCATATATATAAATATAGAAAATGCAATATATATGTGTACATGTATATAGGCGTGTGGGCGCGCGCGTGTGTGTGTGTGTGTGTGTGTCAGAGACGATGATTAGACCGTATTATATATTATTATGAATGTACTTATTATGGGAAGTCGCAATGTTCTTACAATACTGAAATATCTTTAATCTAAAATTTTGATATTTCAACAAATATTCAAAAAGTTTCATAATTTCAACACTGACAAAACTGTTCCCTTTTCATGGTTTTATCGTGAATAATTATTTCTGTACCGTACTGCATGAGTTATTAATGTTAATTAGTATAATTCCTTAATGTAATAATGATGAAGACTGACTTTTAAAAATGAAATACATACCCTAATCAATCAAGCATTACCTAAGCATGGTGGACGATTTTGCACCTCTAAAACTTTTTGACATGGTTCAATTTAATGTTTCACCTTACTCAAAAAGGCTTGAACTGAACTACAATACACTTTTCACCGACCAAGTGAAACTTAAAGGGACACGCCCACTGATCTCTACGGAAAAAAAATCAGTGGACACGCCACCAGACGGCCGTGGGGAAAGTACAATAATCGCGTAAATTCACTCATACACATAGTTTGTGCGTCGAACGCGTCCGTCGGACTAATGCAATTACATTTCGGACTGCACAAAGCCAACCGAATCTCGCACGAGAGCTCGAGAGACGAGCGTGCATGTTGCGCAGCGACCAATCTGTCCGCAGTTTGCGCACCGCGGGCAATGGCATCATCAGGTAACGAACACAGTGCCCTCTTATGGCACAAAAACGTCCACAATTAGCGGATGAATTTTCGTTTAATCACTTGTTTGCTATATCCCTTGATAGCCCTCACTAATTATTGGTTCACATAAAGTAGAATTATGGATATTTTTTTTCAAAGTGGAAAGCCATGGACTATGACTCCATCGATCACATGCCTCTCTGTCATACCTTGAGAATATCATTTGACGTATCACTTCATCTTTAGCATACTGCACTGCTGTGTAGCCACATTTGTCCTTGATGTTGTACACAGATCCTTGATCTAGAAAGAACTGTACCAAAGCCTGGGCAGGAGTTATATCCTGGTCATTGGACTTCTGTATATTAAATAGATGGATACATGTATGGGGTGGACGACACAAATTATTGTACATTTATCTCAAAAATTGATTTCTACAACTTTAGCGATTAGCAAAGTGAACTAAGACCTCTGTTAGTGTACTATTTATGAAATTGAAGGCATACTTAATTCTTCATTGCACATAATTACGGCTATAAAAGTAGCAAATATTGCCACCTATGGATAAATTGAAACTACCCCCAAAATGCCAGTCTTTACAGGAATGTATTACAATGTGCTTCTTCATCACTTCATTTTGTAATCCCTAACTTTTCTGGGTGGTCTTGCCCGTGCACGTTACATAGCAGTTTACATAGCACCTTCGGTAACAGAAATATTATATTCATCATATTTATTGTTGCCATGTGAATGAGACTACTCATCAAGGTGTTCAAAGATTCCAAAGAATTACTTCCTACCAGTTACCTAGTTACTATTCCTAGGTTGAAAAGATACATGTTGATTAATGTCTTGCCTGACATGATGTCTTAGTACTGAGGGGTCTGGGAGTCAAACAATTGGACCGAGGCAACTGTACTATATGCTCAGAAGGAAAACTTTAAAAACACATTAAACGCTGGCATGCCTTGGCTTTCTTCGGCTGCTCTCTAAACGTACAGGGGTGGAAATCCAGTCTTTGAGGAGACAAATTTACTTGATATTGGAGTGGAAAAATTGCTCATTTTGTAGAAAGTACCGTAGGTGCAGCCTGCAGGTATACATCATAATTCAGCTTAAGCAAACGTCTTTATACCACATTATAACACTTTTTCTTTAGCAAACGCCTGTGTTTGGCTACTTCTGTTAATCACTCCTGCTTATTACCTGCTTAAGCACTTCAGTTGCCTCCACCTTTCTCTGTTTATTATTGCTCATTCTCACAGCGATGTGCAGTGGTGTCTGGCCATCACAGGACTCCATGTTTAGATCAGCACCACGTATCAGCAATAGTTCTATGACAGATGTGAGCCCGTGTTTCGTCGCAAGATGGAGAGGTGTCAGACCATTCTTGTCACCATGGTTGATGCATTCCATGCCCTGGAGAAAAGAAAAATGAAGCATAGAAATTATGATTTTCATCGATCGCAAACCATCATCACTACAAGAAGAAGATGACGATGGAACATACCATTTCATAGTAATTTCTAACTGAACTGATAGTGGAGCGCTTTCAACTATCCGGACGTGAGGCATAAAAAAGTAAAAGTACACTCTTTAAAATATTTGGCAAAATTTTACCCAAAATTTACCCAACATGAGGGTAATTATGTGTCCGACCGACTTTTGGGTAAACTTGACCATAATTGTACAGAATTTGCTCTTTTGTGGGGCAATTTCAGTTTACCCAGTAATTTACCCACCAATACTTGCCAAACTAATTTTACCTAATAGGATCTTGCCCAACCCTCTATTTGCCTAGCTGATGGGTAATAAGTACTATGTGGTTGGGCAAATTCATTTGCCCAATTGTCTCCTCCAACCTAGATAAAAAAATGAAACTTGCCTGTTATGTCTTTCTGGGTCTAAACCTAATCAATTCTAAGCTATCCTACTTTAACTTATCCTATCCTATATTTTAACCTATCCTATTCTAGACCTATCCTATCCTATTGGTGCAATTTAGTGCAATCTCTTATATACCCCTTACAGTTTTTTTAATGCCTTTTGTGACAATTAGTAAATCGGGCAACCCCAAACTATACGCTACTAAAAAAATCACGAATATTCATATAAGTGTTTTCCCCAATATTGGGTAAAGTGATATAAAACAAAGTGGACAAAGCAATTGGGACAATCTTACCCATTTCTTTTACCTAGTGTTCATAGTTTCTACAATTGAATACCCAGTTTAATTTGAATCATTCGTTTTCCCCAATTATATTGGGTAAAAATTGTTTATCACACGTGTAGCAAACAGCTAGGAGAAATTTGTCTAACCTTTACCCAATTTCAATTTACCAAGCATAGTTTACCCAGTATTTTGTAGAGTGTATATATTTCTAGAGATATAAAACACCGGGGATTGCAGTACTTCCTATCTTTTCACTGAACGTGTCAGATGTTTAAAAAAAAGAAGAAGAAGAAGGTAATTAGATGAAGAAGAAGAAGAAGAAGAAGAAGAGGAAGAAGGAGAAGAAAGAAAGAAAGAAAGAAAGAAAGAAAGAGAGAAAAGGGGGGAAGGGTTTAGAATGATACTGATGGGGCAGAGATTTAAAAAGAAGCAAACTCAGAGTACTGTTAAATTTAAAAACTAATTTAGAAAACATTTTAATCTTTAAACCTTGTTAGTATTCATTTAAAGGTTTATAGGTTTGACGATTGGACATGGAACTAGGGAGCTATATTTACCCTGGCCCTAATAGGGCTTTTTACCAATGAGGGAAGAATATTAATATTTCGGCTTTTGATTAAGGAAAGCACAAAATCAACCTGAAATTAATTAATACCTGCATGTCACTTTGAAGTAGACGGCAAGCAACATTCGCACTTCCAGAGTTTATTGCCAGATGAAGTGGAAGCTGGCCCTGTCTGTTCTCTCTTGTAATCGTTGATTTAAGATCCAGGAAACGGTTAAGCACTGCCTCATTGCCACTTTCAGAAACAAAAAGAGTGCAATATCCGAAAAAAAAATTGAAAGTTTGGTGAAAGTAACTATGGCGCCATCCTGGTCAGGTCAACCAATGGGTTAAACAGTACCCCCTTCAATTTGGCCCAAATTTGGTATATCATTGTATATGGGGTATGTAGAGCCCACAAATGTAAAAATCAACCACAAATGTAAAAATAACCACAAATGTAAAAACATTGCACCCGCAAATGTCAAAATAACCACAAACGTCATAACATGTCAACCACAAGTGTAAAAATAACCACAAATGTAAAAAATAAATAAATAAATAAATTTTAAAAAAATTCAAAATCGCCCACAAATGTAAAAATCTGTTTGACCACTTATATAAAAACATTTCGCCTACAAATGTAAAAAATTTCCATTTTTACCACAAAGGTCATAACATGTCGACCGCAAATGTAAAAACTCATAGCTTACATAATGCACCCTTGTAAGATAAGTTATTATGAGATATATGTGTCTGAGAGCATGTATGCATGTGTGTGATATTTTCCTGACCATTAAAATCCCGAAAATATTGAAACACCCTTTACCACAAATGTCAAAACATGTCAACCGCAAATGTAAAAATTCATTTAACAAGTGGTTTACTAGTGGTTTCCCTTTTTATGATCAGTTAACAGAGACTGGGGGGGGGGGGGGGGTCGAGGAGCTGATCATAAACTTCAATGCCAGGAAAAATTCACATAATCCATCGATCTCTACATAGAACAGCAATTTATTTTATCAGTCTCAAGAGGGCGCTTCATATAAATTGAATTTGAACGTAATTTTTACTTTTCATTCACGTAATTTTTAATGATGAAATATTTAATGGTTGAGAAATGCTTGAAACCTGCATGTTATATTTTAAATCTAGTGATAATCAAAGATAACCCAAGTAGAGGGCTTACACTTTACGGCGCACTTTACGGTGCATGTTGTTTTGATTTTTAAAAAGGGGTTTATTGCCTCTTGGTCTACAGCCAGTTGGTCTAATAGGCAATTGGTCTAACATCATTCGGTTTAATATCAGTTGGTCTAATCATCATTTCATCCAATTACCATTTGGTCTAATTGTCATTTCGTCTAATTACCATTTTCTCTATATAGTCCATTCGTCTAATAACCATTTGGTCTAAAACCATTTGGTCTAAACATCACTTGGTCTAATAATCAGTTCGTCTAATGTTTACTTGGTCCAATATCTATTTCGACTAAAACCAGTTGGACTAATAACCAAATGGTCTAATCATCATTTCTTTTAATAGGCATTTTGTCTATTACCATTAAGTCTAATAATCATTTGGTCCAATTCTCAGTTCGTCTAATAACCGTTGGTTCTAATGTTCACTTGGTCTAATATCCATTTGGTCTAATACTACAGACAAATAGGTTAGCCTGTCATAGTTCTATATACATTGCATGAGCCGTGGAACCGGGCCCCCCCGGGGGGGGGGGGGGGGTGATCAGGCTGCAGCACCTTCACTTTTTGAGTAGACACATTTCATATAATTTTGGTTAATGATTAGGCTATGTACAGTATATATATATATTTAGAAGAAATCACATTTTAAAGATAATACATTGTAATAATGGCTATTAGGCGAATTGACTATAGACCAAATGGTAATTAGACGAAATGACAGCTAGACCAAATGGTAATGGGACGAAATGATGATTAGACTAACTGATATTAGACCGAATGATGTTAGACCAATGGCTATTGCACCAAATGGCTGTAGCACGGGCGTAGACAAGCATAATTATCCATTGTTAGTAGGGGGTGATCTATTCATCATCCCCCACTAACAATAGAAAGTGTGTGCGTATCTACGCCACTGGGCTGTAGACCAAGTGGCAATAAACCTATATAACCATGACGGTCTAACCTTTGTCTATAGTATTAGACCAAGTGAACATTAGACCAAACGGTCATTAGACGAATTGACTATAGACCAAATGGTAATTAGACTAAATGACAATTAGACCAAATGGTAATTGGACGAAATGATGATTAAACGAATAGATTATTAGACCAACTGATATTAGACTGAATGATGTTAGACCGATTGGCTATTGCACCAACTGGCTGTAGCACGGGCGTAGACAAGCATAACTATCCATTGTCAATCGGGGGATGATCTATTCATCACCCCCCCCCCCCCCCCCGCCCTCCACTTACAATAGAAAGTGTTTGCGTATCTACGCCACTTGGCTGTAGACCAAGTGGTAATAAACCTATATAACTATGACAGTCTAACCTATTTGTAGTATTAGATAAAATGGATATTAGACCAAGTGAACATTAGACCATACAGTTATTAGACGAACAGATAATTGGACCAAACGATGATAAGACAAAATGGTAATAAGATGAAATGATGATTAGACGATGTGGGCGTTCGACCAACTGGGTTTAGACAAAATGGCTATTAGACGAAATGATGATTACACCATTTGGTTATTAGACCATCTGGTTTTAGCCGAAATAGATATTGGACCAAGTGAACATTAGACGAACTGATTATTAGACCAAGTGATGTTTAGACCAAATGGGTTTTGACCAAATGGGTATTAGACCAAATGGGTTTTAGAAGAATTGGCTATAGACGAAGTGGTGATTAGACGAAGTGATTAAACTGATTATTAGACCAAATGGTTATTAGACGAAATGTTCATTAAACGAATTGGTGATGGACGAATGATGTTAGACCATTTGGCTATTAGACCAATTGACATTAGACCAAGTGGAAATTTACCACAATAACTTATCTTACATAGGTGCATCATGCAAGCAATGACTTTTTACATTTGCGGTTGAATTGTTATGACATTTGTGGTAAACATGGACATTTTCACATTTGTAGGCGAAATGTTTTTACATTTTAGTACACGGCTCCTCGTCTCAATTTTCAAGGATACTAAAATTTTTTTGTAGAATCTGATTTTTTGGTGCTATTCCCCCTATTTTTTTTTGGGGGGGGGGTGCTGAACACGAATCTACCTGTTGCCATTTTTCTGAATGATGTCTTCCGCCGTTGCCATGGTAACGAATTATTTTCTAAAAAATAGCATATATCTCTTTTTAAACAACATAAAAATATAACGTTAGTGATGAAGTGTATCAATTTCAAGCTACCCATTTGATTTTAATCAAAATATCAGTTGTCAAATGTCATGGTTACGCTAAAAAAAATGTCGTTGCCATGGTAACGCCTAAAATTTCCAGAAAATAGCATATTTCTGTAATAAAAAAAAAACATTTAAAAAACATAACAGAAGTGTATAAATATATCTATTTCGTGCCAAAACTTTGCTTGACATCAAAGTCTTGGTCTTGCAAAGTCATATTTGTGCCAAAACATGGTCGTTGCTATGGCAACGACATGGTAGAAATTGCTATTTTAAGAAAAAATATAGCATTTCTGTGTCAAAACAAAAAACAAAAAATAAGAAAAATGTCCAATTACACATACTTTCCACTTTGTGATTCTTTTCAGTCTAGATGTAGATTTTTAGGTAATAATCATGCCTCATAGGACATTTGCTATGGCAACAAAATGATGCAAAAGTTAAAGTAGGTACGCATGGCTTATGAAATCAATAACAAAAGTGTATGGGTTAATATACCCAAAACGTACCCCATCCCCTTAGAAACAGTTTCATCCATTCTGTTGTTTTTTGTTACCCAGATGACTCAGCTATCATTATCTGCCTATTTGCCATCAAAAGCCAAAGCCAATAGAGCCAACAAAAACCTTCTTCAGAAACTCTAGTTTCAACCGCCCTTAAAAAGAGCAGACAACTCTTGACCTTTTATGCCGGAGTAGATGGCACACAGCCCTGCATGCAGCGGTTGTTCCTCTGACCTTCCAAGACTGCACTCTCAGATGCTTACATGGACCTTGAGGTATGGAGGCAACCTATGAAGTCTCAAATTCTGCTCTTACCTAGCTACATGCATGCATATAAACTGGACCTAGATCAAGTCAGGCCCTAAAGGAGACTAGATCTTCCAGTTCCTCTAGCAGTTTTCCCCCTGTGTTCATTGGTACTCAGGTTTAACACTTTGTAGAACTCAGCTGTGACCTTGAAAGGGCACCTGTTGGTTGCAGATAAGACCTTGCTAGTTGGAACATGCAACAGTCATCCTCTAGGCCATTTCGATAACCTTCAGGAACTGATATGGCTCTATTGATGGGCAAGATCTACAAGTTCACGTACTACAACATGCATTTAGGTGTTACAAAGGAGAAGCAGGAGGATAAGATTTTGAAGCAGCCAATATTACCTCACATCTATTAATTTTTTTATGCTTAGTAAGCATACTTTTTAACTCCCTTTTTTTTTTTTTTTTTTTTTTTTTTTTTTTTTTTTTTTGCAGCTGTACTTTGTTTGGCAACAGTCCAGATTCAGCAGGACAGCGAGAAATCCATTGGTAAATGTTGTCACTTATTCCAAGATAATCTTGTTACACATTTTTTTTCTATCACAAGTTTGTTACAGCAATGACCCTTGTCTGGCATAACCATGGCCTTTATCGATTGGGAATCTTGCAGAAAAACACATCTGACGTTAGACCCTAATTTTCCATTTTCATGATGTCAGACACAAAGTGTTTGTTTTTTTCTCTATTTGCAATATTCAACAGGTGTATTACCCAGGATACGGCCTTGGTGCTCACACCCATCATCAGCTTAATGCCAAACAGGTATATCATACCAGATGAGAACTGGGTAGTTAACCCTTTGTATGTAATGGGGGGGGGGGGGCTCCGAGGCCCCCAGACAAATATCGCTGCGCATTTCGAACCACTGCATTTCACGCCACGCCACTTTCTGACTTTTTCTTTCAATTCTTCTGCATCTTGTGACATCAAGTTTACAAAAATCGGTCATACCGTTACCAAGTCAAATGACCATCTGTTACCTCATGTCAGCCCGAAAATTGAGAATTTCTGAGTTTTGTGTACAAAACGAATGGGAAATTCCTTTCTCATGTTCCTACTTTATCACCTATAGTTTCTCCACTTCACCACTGCAGTAGCAGAAGCTGGGGAGGCCTTGCTGCCGAAGAGGAAGAGGAAGATGAGAGATGACTACTCCGAAGATCCCAGAGTATGTAAAGCCAGGGAACACCTGAGAGCTGCTATGGACGAGTTCTATGCTGATCCTTCAGAGGAGAGGAAAAATTGTGTTGAGGACAGGAAGGAAGAACTCTATGCCAACTACACTGAAGCTAGGGAGGAGACGTTGAGAAGATCAGGAGAGTTGAGAAAGCAGAAGACAGGTGTAAGAGCAAAGAGAGTTGGACGATCATCAACGAGATCACGGGGAGGAAGAGAGGGAGTTCGAGTCAGATCCAAGGAACGGGCCCTGAGGATAGGAAGGGGGAGTGGCTGGTCCATTTTAAGATCTTACAAGGACAACCCCCTCCCACAGCTCAGAACACCAGGATGATCAGGCCGCTATTCAAGGAGATGGACATTGAGACAGGGCCCTTTACCAGCGAGAAGCTTAAGAGAGCCAGGGGAAATCAAGGAGGGTAAGGAGTATGGAGATGACGGAGTGTCGCCGGAGGTGATGAAAAGATGTGATTTTAGTGATATCATCCTGGAGTTCTGTAATCAGGCACTGGAGAAGAGTGTTGTCCCAGATCAATGGAGGATAAGTAGCATCGTCCCAGTACCAAAGACAGGTGACCTCACTGACACCAACAACTACAGGGGCATCTCACTGACGTCACTTGCTGCAAAGACCCTCAACAGAATGATTCTGAAGCGATCATCCAGGCAGAGATTGAGGAGAAGCTCAGATACAACCAGAATGGCTTCAGAGAGGAAAGATCAACCACCAGTCACATTCTCATGCTTAGGATGATTCTTGAGGGTGACATAGCAAAGAGCCTCCCCGCTGTCATGGTGTTCATTGACTTCAGAAAAGCCTTTGATTCTGTGGGCCGAAACTACCTGGTGAACATCCTACGGTAGAGGTGTCGTGGTTTAGTGGATACGTCACCAGAGTGTGGATCTCATGGTTCGCGGTTCGAGTCCCACCGCGGCACTAATGTCCTTTGGCAAGACATTAATCTACATTTGCCACTCTCCACCCAGGTGTAGTAAATGGGTACCTGGTAGGAATTTATTCCTTGAATGCTTTCAGCGCCTTACAGGGCAGCTGGGCTAAAGCCAGGGTAATAATACTACTTCGGCGCTTAGAAACATTATATTAAGCGCAATATAAATGTTATGTATTATTATTATTATTATTACGGGCTTATAAAATCCCCTAGCCTGGACCCTTACAAAGAGACTTAATCAGATGGTTGATGGGTGCTACACTAGAATGTTAAGGATGGCTCTAAGCGTCAACCAGTACGCATCGAGAATGAGGAACTCGGAGCTGTGCGGAAACCTTGCAAAGGTCAGCTCAAAAGTAACCCAGAGGAGATTGAAGCTTTCAGGTCATGCTCAAAGGCATCCAGAGCGCACACTACACTCAGTGGTCCTGTGGGAACCTCTTCATGGAGATGCAAGAAGAGTGCGTCCTAGGAGGACATATGTCGATACATTAAGGATGGACACTGGTCTCCAGGAGACACGAGAAAGGTTGCTGGAAAGAACTTATCCGTGGATCTCGGGAGTTCTACCCGACTTGATTGACTGTTCCATTAAAAATACATAATTTTTTGAATATTCAGACGTTACCATGGCAACGGCCATTTTAGAGCATAACCATGATTTGGGATAATTCAGATGTTAATTGCAGCTTAGCTTGTAGCTGGAAGAGATATTCTTAGATATTGAGTTTATGCCTTTACGTTGTTTACTCAAAAATATTTCACTTTATGATTTTTTTTTTTTATTACCGTGGCAACGTCTCTGACACATTCATCCACATCCATTTTAATGGCAAATAGGCAGATAATGATATTGATGGCTGAGACATCTGGGTAACAAGAAAGAACACTGTGAAAGAAAAAAAAAATGTTTCCAAGGGGAGAGGGTAGATTTTATGTATATTAACCAATGCATTAAATTGATTTCTTAAGCCACGCATACCTCCTTTAACTTCTGCATCATTTGTTGCCATAGCAACTGTCCTATCAGGCATGACTATTATCTAAAAATCTACAACTAGACTGCAAAGAATCGGAAAGTGGAAAGTATGTGTACTTAGACATTTCTATTATGTTGTTTTTTTGTTTTGAAACAGAAATGCTATATTTTTCTTAAAATAGCAATTTCTATAATGTCGTTGCGGCACAAATATGACTTTACATTACCAAAATTTGATGGAAATTAAAGTCTTGGCCTAAAATATATATATTTAAACACTTCTATTATGTTTTTCATCATTTTTTATTACAGAAATATGCTATTTCCTGGAAATTTTAGGCGTTACCATAGCAACGGCGCTTTTTGAGCGTATCCATGACATTTGACAACTACGATTTTGATTTTAATTGAACAGGTAGCTTGAAATTGATACACTTCGTTACTTACATTATATTTTTATGTTGTTTAATAAGAGATATATGTTATTTTTTAGGATTTTTTTTTTTTTACCATGGCAACGTTCAAAGACGTCATTTATAAGAATGGCAACAAATAAATTCATGTTCAGCACCCCGAAAAAAGGCAAAATCAGATTCTACAGAAAATTTTAATTATGTAGTATGTTGTATGTATTTATATTTATGAAAAAATATGTTCTTTTCTGAAAAGTAATTTGTTACCATGGCAACGTCTCCAGCACTTTCATCCACCACCATTTTGACGGCAAATAGGCAGATAATGATAGCTGGGTCATCGGGGTAACAAAAAAACAACAGAATGGATGAAACTGTGTCTAAGGGGATGGGGTATGTTTTGGGTATATTAGCCCATACACTTTTGTTATTGATTTCATAAGCCATGCATACCTACTTTAACTTCTGCATCATTTTGTTGCCATAGCAACTGTCCTATCAGGCATGACTATTACCTAAAAATCTACATCTAGACTGAAAAGAATCGGAAAGTGGAAAGTATGTGTAATTAGACATTTTTCTTCTTTTGTTTTTTTGTTTAAGTACAGAAATGCTGTATTTTTTCTTAAAATAGCAATTTCTACCATGTCGTTGCCATAGCAACGACCATACTGTGGCACAAATATGACTTTGCATGACCAAGACTTTGATGTCAAGCAAAGTTTTGGCATGAAATAGATATATTTATACACGTCTATTATGTTTTTCATGTTTCTTTATTACAGAAATATGCTATTTTTTGGAAATTTTAGGCGTTGCTATGGCAACGACCTTTTTTGAGCGTAACCACAAATATGACTTTGCATGACCAAGACTTTGATGTCAAGCAAAGTTTTGGCATGAAATGGATATATTTATACACGTCTATTATGTTTTTCATGTTTCTTTATTACAGAAATATGTTATTTTTTAGAAAATAATTCGTCACCATGGCAACGGCCGAAGACGTCATAATAGAAAAATGGCAACAGGTAGATTCGTGTTCAGCACCCCCAAAATAAGGGAAATAGCATTAAAAAATCAGATTCTCAAAAAAAAATTTAAGTAACCTTTCAACTCGCCATGTACTACTTGTGGTTAAACAGCTTTTTACATTTGTGGACGATTTTTTTTTTTTTTTTTTTTTTTTTTTTTTACATTTGTGGTTATTTTTACACTTGTGGTTGACATGTTATGACATTTGTGGTCATTTTGACATTTGCGGGTGCAATGTTTTTACATTTGTGGTTATTTTTACATTTGTGGTTGATTTTTACATTTGTGGGCTCTACAGGGTAAAGGAGGCATTTAGAGCTGAACTTTGAAGGGTTTATAGGGTTTAAATTTTCCCAAATGGGGTTATTTGAAACGAAATGATGTTTTTCTTGACTTGATGGTCTAAGAATAAAAGGATCATATATTTCTTTGAAACAGGAGCATAATAAGTAGTTCATTGCATTCATTGTGCGTTGTGGTAGAGCTTAACAATATACTAGTATACAAAATCAGTAGCTGGGGTTCAATGTTCGGCCGAACAAGTCTACTCCAATCAATTACCCATTTTAAATCTTATTGACAAAGGAAAAAAATGTTATCTTTTAATCCCAACGCACACTATACGATCGACTACGATCCAATTTCGGAAATAAAACGCCAAATTCAATTTCAATTCAATTTCAATTTAAAGACATTTATTTCCAACTTTTCAATATACAAATTAATAAATGAGCAAAATAATGTACATATATTTTGAACAAAAAATATGACAAAATATACACTAATGTGATACATACATAGTTGGAGGACACACCTCTAAAAGCAAAAGCTTGGGGCGAGGGTGCCCTTATCATTCAATATAGGCATTTTAACAAATAAAAACTACCTGATTCAGATTCTGATAATACTCAACACAGGAAATTTGTGTGATGTCAGCCTTATAACCGGAATAAGGGCCAAATCAGTTTCAAATCGTAGACAATCGCAGGACTGCTCTGACGTCACTACGATTCGAAGCCGATTTGGCATTTCCTCCGACTAGAAGGCTCGTAATAGGTCGTAATTTCGATTTTACTATCTATGTAACTATTCAGAACCTCAATCAAACATATGTTATATGGTTAACTGTTTATATCTAATGCTATTACATTTTCTTTCAAAATCAATCGTAGACCGATCTAGTCTGGGAGCCTGTCCCGAAATAGTCACCCCATTTTACCCATAAGATTTGACCCCGTAAAGTTACGTAGACCATCTAAGTCACTGACAAAACGGTTGTCAGCCTGACCGTAGCCGCCGGGTTAAGCCCCCAGAGCCCCCAAAAGGGACCCCAAAGTCGGGTGAAAAATGTATTGCTTTCTCAAAAGTAGCCAAAAAATATTGTCAGGATTATGTAAACACAGCCATTGACCATCTGACAAAGCATAATAGAGGAGCTTGCTTGGTATCTGTGCAATTAGCACATGAATAGTACATTTCAGAGTGGCAGTCTCATACCACAGATACCTGAAAAGCTCTTCTATTATGCCTTGTCAAACAGGTGAAGATGGACAATGGGTGTGTTTACATAATCCTGACAATATTTTTTGGCTACTTTTGAGAAAGCAATACATTTTTCACAATTTGATAAATTATTAACCAAAAGACCAATTAACACCAAATTGCACCTCAAGAAGATTATTATACTCAAAATTATGTTCTGAAAATTTAAAGTAAATTGAATAAAACACTTATGAATTATCATAGTCAGAAGGTAAGAAAATGGTTTTTCTTCCCATACAGAGCATTTTGGGGGCAAAGCATTGTCAAAGGGCACTTTGGAGTTTTCATTTCAGGGGATCTGACACCCCCTTCCTGATGGACAATTTTGTCAGTTTTTATATTTTTGGAATGTACATCCATATCTCTTCCTTCTGACAAAATTTGGTCTCTGGGCTTTAAGGGGAAAAATTTACCCCAATTTTTAGGGGCCGTCTGACGCCCCATCCCGACAGAAATTTTTGTCAGTTTTTTGTGTTTTGTAATGTCCAGTCATACTACTTCCTACTGACAAAGTTTGGTGCATGGGTGAGATGGGGTGAAATCGACCCGACTTTGGGGTCTCTTTTGGGGGCTCTGGGGGCTAAACCCGGCGGCTACGGTCAGGCTGACAACCTTTTTGTCAATGACTTAGATGGTCTAAGTAACTTTACGGGGTCAAATCTTATGGGTAAAATGTGGTGACTATTTCGGGACAGGCTCCTGGCCTAATCGTATAGTGTGCGGTGGGCTTTAGGGGACATCTTAGAGGGGAAACGCCCCCCCCCCCCCCTCCCTCCCCGGAAGAAATGAGAAGGCACTGGGAGTGACTATGCGTGTCTTTGGGGCTCTCGTCGTTGTTGTTGATGTGCATTTACTTCTTACGGCGCTTGCCATTCAATTTCGAGTATTTTTTACCTTGTTGCCGCATAATGCAGTGCAGTCCATCCTTCTGCATCATCACTCTCGATGTCTACGTTGCTGTCCAGCAGCAGACGAACACATTCTGAATGACCTCCTTTAGCCGCGAGCATCAACGGTGTGACACCAGTCAAAGTCTGTGAATAATCCAGAGTTACCACAACCGTTAAGTCATGCAATGCGTTTTCCACATCGACAACGGCATCATGAATTCTAAGGATGCATGTTGCTGTCAGTACATCATAAGTGTACTCGTGATTTTAGGCTATAATTTTTGCATATCAATAAAATTTTCTTGTTCTTATTATATGGTTTTAAATCATATCGTCAATTAGGGGTGGCGATCAACGCGGGAGACCAAGACACATCACCTAGAAGGCTTTTAAGGGAGATTATCAATCCCCCCCCCCCCAGAAATTATTTTGAAAAAAATGCAACAACAAAACGCCACACTATCAGAGATCTGAAGTACTCTAGAATAAAAATTTCACCATTCAAAAACGGAAAATCTCCATCCTCGGTCGCTACGCTATTATATTCTTTATTTGTAAAATAATGAAGAACTCCTGTAGGCCTATCGAAGGTACTATATAAGCCCAGATTCAATTATTTTAAGAGAGCTAGAAATTGCAAATGTCCAAAGGACCTATAAAACAAAATGTGATTCAAGTGTTATAAATCTCACAATCATACCTGACTGCTTACTGCTCCGTTTCTCAATAGAAAATGAATGACCACTGTATGACCTTCAAAGCTCGAGAGATGGAGTGCGGTATATCCGCCTTTCGATGTCGATGAAAATGATGCGCCTTCGGAAATCAGGAAATCAATAACATCAAGGTGACCTTTCACTGACGCAGCATGGAGAGGTGTCCAGTAATCAACATCACCCTGCTCAAGAATCGCTCCTTTTCTCAAAAGATAATTCACTATGAGGAGGTGTCCAGCGAATGAGGCAATATGCAGAGGCGTATGTCCGACAGAATCTGCTACATTAATGTCCGCGCCTTCTTTTATCAAGTACTCTACAGTTTGAAGATTACCTGAATTTGCTGCACAGTGAAGTGGTGTCCATCCTTTGCGATTAGGCTTCCTTATATCTGCTCCCATGATGACGAGATACCCAGCAATATCAAAATGTCCTCTGTCTGCTGCAAAATGAAGAGGTGTATAACCACGAAGAGATGTAAGGTTCACATTCGCCCCTGCATTGACCATACATGCAACAATATCAAAATGACCATTCTGAGAGGCGATGTGAAGAGGTGTTTTTCCGTTGTTATCACCCTTATCGGGATCTGCCCCCTGGCTAATGAGATATTCTACAACATCAAAATAACCGTTGAATGAGGCGGCATAGAGAGATGTGAGTCCAAAATTGTCAGTTTTATGAGGATCTGCTCCCTGCCTCCTAAGATACGTTACAACATTAAGATGATTATTGCGAGAAGCGACGTAGAGAGGTGTGCTTCCGTCATGATTGCTCTTATGAAGATTTGCTCCCTTGCTAATGAGATACTGTACCACATCCAGATGACCTTTCTGAGAGGCGATGTAAAGAGGAGTCCATCCGTTGTTCTGAAGTTTATCGACATCTGCTCCCTGGCTAACGAGATACTGTACCACATCAAGATGACCATTCTGAGAGGCGATATGAAGAGACGTCCATCCGTTTTTCTGAACCTTGTCGAGATCTGCTCTCTTGCTAATGAGATGCTGTACCACATCCAGATGACCTTTCTGAGAGGCGATGTAAAGAGGAGTCCATCCGTTGTTCTGAAGTTTATCGACATCTGCTCCCTGGCTAACGAGATACTGTACCACATCAAGATGACCATTCTGAGAGGCGATATGAAGAGACGTCCATCCGTTATTCGAAACCTTATCGAGATCTGCTCTCTTGCTAATGAGATACTGTACCACATCCAGATGACCATTCTGAGAGGCGATGTAAAGAGGGGTCCATCCCTTGTTCTGAACTTTATCGACATCTGCTCCCTGACCAATGAGATACTGTACCAAATCAAGATGACCATTCTGAGAGGCGATGTGAAGAGGCGTCCATCCGTTGTTTTGAACCTTATCGAGATCTACTCCCTTGCTAACGAGATACTGTACCACATTAAGATGACCTTCCTGAGAGGCGATGTGAAGAGATGTCCATTTGTTGCTCTGAACCTTATCGACATCTGCTCCCTGGCTAACGAGATACTGTACCACATCAAGATGACCATTCTGGGAGGCGATGTGAAGAGAAGTCCATCCGTTGTTCTGAACCTTATCGAGATCTACTCCCTTGCTAATGAGATACTGTACCACATCAAGATGACCTTTGTGAGAGGCGATGTGAAGAGATGTCAGTCTTTTGCCCTGAACCTTATTGACATCTGCTCCTTGGCTAACGAGATACTGTACCACATGAAGATGACCATTCTGAATGGCGATGTGAAGGGGTGTCCATCCGTTTTTCTGAACCTTATCGACATCTGCTCCCTGGCCAATAAGATACTGTACCACATCAAGATGACCATTCTGAGATGCAATGTGAAGAGACGTCCATCCGTTGTTCTGAACCTTATCGAGATCTACTCCCTTGCCAATGAGATATTGTACCACATCAAGATGACCTTCCTGAGATGCAATGTGAAGAGATGTCCATCTGTTGCTTTGAACCTTATCAAGATCTGCTCCGTGGCGAACGAGATACTGTACCACATCAAAATGACCATTCTGAATGGCGATGTGAAGGGGTGTCCATCCGTTGTTCTGAACCTTATCGACATCTGCTCCCTGGCCAATAAGATACTGTACCACATCAAGATGACCGGCCTGAGAGGCGATGTGAAGAGACGTCCATCCGTTGTTTTGAACCTTATCGAGATCTACTCCCTTGCCAATGAGATATTGTACCACATCAAGATGACCTTCCTGAGATGCGATGTGAAGGGATGTCCATCTGTTGCTTTGAACCTTATCGAGATCTGCTCCGTGGCGAACGAGATACTGTACCACATCAAAATGACCATTCTGAATGGCGATGTGAAGGGGTGTCCATCCGTTGTTCTGAACCTTATCGACATCTGCTCCCTGGCTAATAAGATACTGTACCACATCAAGATGACCATTCTGAGAGGCGATGTGAAGGGGAGTCCATCCGTAAATGTCACCCTTATTAAGATCAGCTCCACGGCTAATGAGATACTGTACAACATCAAGAACACCATTTCGTGAGGCAATGTGTAAAGGAGTCCATCCGTCATGACTTGCTTTGTTTATGTCAGCTCCTGCATTCACTAAACATTCAGCAACTGCTTGAAGACCTTCATCTAAGGTGGTGTGTAGAGGAGTCCATCCACCGCTGGGACCTTTGTCTAAATCTTCTCCCTTACTAATAAGATACTTTACAACATCTACCTGACCTTTCTCTGAGGCGACAAAGAGAGGAGTCAATCCATCATTGTCACCCTTATCAAGATCTGCTCCATGGCTAGAGAGATATTGCACCACATCAAGATTACCATTCCGTGAGGCTGCATGGAGAGGAGTCCCTCCGTCATTATCACCTTCATCAAGATCTGCTCCACGACTAACGAGATACTGTACAACATCAAGATGTCCATTCAGAGAGGCGACATGAAGAGGAGTCCATCCGTCATTATCACCCTTATCAAGATCTGCTCCAAGGCTAATGAAATACTGTACCACATCAAGATGACCATTCCGTGAGGCAATGTAAATAGGAGTCCATCCGTCATCACCACCCTTACAAAGATCTGCTCCACGGCTAATAAGATACTGTACCACATCAAGATGACCATTCAGAGAGGCGATGTGAAGAGGAGTCCATCCGTCATTATCACCCTTATCAAAATCTGCTCCATGGCTAATGAGATACTGTAAAACATCAAGATGACCATTCCGTGAGGCAATGTAAATAGGAGTCCATCCGTAATTATTTGCTTTGTTTATGTCAGCTCCTGCATTCACTAAACATTCAGTAACTGCTTGAAGATCTTCATCCAAGGCGGTGTGTACAGGAGTCCATCCACCGTTGGGACCTTTATTGAGATCTACTCCCTGACTAATGAGATAATGTACAACATCTACATGACCATTCTGAGTGGCGACATAGAGAGGTGTGTATCCGTCATTGGCGCCCTTATCAAAACCTGCTCCATGGCTAATGAGATACTTAACAACATCAAGATGACCATTCAGAGAGGCGATATGAAGAGGAGTCCATCCGTCATTATCACCCTTATCAAAATCTGCCTCATGGCTAATGAGATAATGTACAACATCAAGATGACCATTCCGTGATGCAATGTAAATAGGAGTCCATCCGTAATTATTTGCTTTGTTTATGTCAGCTCCTGCATTCACTAAACATTCAGTAACTGCTTGAAGACCTTCATCTGAGGCGGTGTGTAGAGGAGTCCATCCACCGTTGGGACCTTTATTGAGATCTACTCCCTGACTAATGAGATAATGTACAACATCTATATGACCATTCCGAGTGGCGACATAGAGAGGAGTGTATCCGTCATTGCCGCCCTTATTATAACCTGCTCCATGGCTAATGAGATACTTAACGACATCAAGATGATTATTCTGAGAGGCGACATGAAGAGGAGTCAATCCGTCATTATTACCCTTATCAAGATCTGCTCCATGGCTAATGAGATACTTAACAACATCGACATGACCATTCTCTGAGGCGACATAGAGAGGTGTGTATCCGCTGTTATCATTCTTATTAAGATTTCCTCCCTGGCTAACGAGATACTTTAAAACATCGAGATGTCCATTCTGTGATGCATAATGAAGAGGCGTGCCACCTTTGTCACACTCCATTTCTATCACTGCTCCTACAGCAATGGAATATTTCACCAGATCAAGATGTCCTTCTTCTGAAGCAATGTGGAGGAGTGTCTTTCCTTCTGAATCTGAACTGTTTATCATTAGCAGCTTTGTATCATCAGACTCTCATTCTAACAAAGATTTTACTTTGTCACGGTCACCCTGCTCCGCCGCTGTAAAAAGTTTCATGGAATGTGTATCCTCCATCTTTTACCGTGCAAAATAGAGGTAGCATCTGCATATAATTATGAATCAGTTAGTAGATGTTATAAAACGTCTTTTTTGTTGTTGTTTTTTTGTTTGTTTTTTTTTCCAATATAGCCAACTAATTAATGTAACAAAAATATTATCTAAATTACAGCATAATTTCGGCCTTTCTACTAAGCGTATATCGGCTTCAAAGTTGTGCACTTTGCTACGTATGCTGCCCTCAAGGAGAGTCTCTAATAAATTATAAAAATGTCCAACATCGGCTGCTCCGAAGATTGCATCAATTCGTAAAACGAAAGCAATATAGAATATAGAAATATTATATAATAGAAAGCAATATCAATGCAAAATAAGTTGCACAATATACCGCTTCAATCCCAAAATTCGAGCAACGTCACCAGACTCTTCACAATATATGCTAATACAGTGCTAATACAGATGAGTGACAATGTGTGTTTTCAATATGGTTGTAAATAGAGTAACACGGTATGTACTAAGTTCAAAGTACACCAGCTATATTGGGAAAAAGACAATGCCAAGGGACCATATCATTCTTTTTTCCCCTGAACAATTCATATTTTTTAGAATACAGTATCAGTGTGTCACGGCATTGGGGCAAGTACCTTTTGTGTAATCTGCTTCATTTAACATCACTATTATGCTTATTAGGCCAGGAGCCTGTCCCGAAATAGTTACCCCATTTTACATAAGATTTGACGCCTTAAAGGGCCCGTGCCAAGCAAATGCATGAAGACTTTTGTTGATTTATGATACCCCGATCATCATTTACGTGGCCCAAAAAATATCTAAATGTGTGTCAAATAATAATCATTGTTCAGTATTTTTTCTTCAGATTTCTGGGATCCGCCCGCAAAAAAAGCTGCAAAACCAACCTTCTCCTTGTGATATCACTTGTCAATCACCATCCAGGAAATATTAAAATTTCAATAGATATTGCTGTGTTATAGTCACTGTCAGGTGTTTTCTTACAATGGCATGATGCAATACACCTGCAAAAGAAAGGTATTAAGTGAAGGTGTATTTGTAGAATGCTATTGTGAGAAAACACGCGACAGTGACTATCCGACATAGCAATATTGAAATGTTAATATTTCTGGATGGTGATTGACAAGTGAAAAAAATACTGAAAAATCATTATAAAATATATGACATATATTTCGATATTTTGGGGGCCACATAAATGATGTTCAGGGTATCATGAATCGGGGTCCGCTCGCTATTCCGCTATTCATTTAACACGCGTTATGAATAGCGGTCCTTATGAGTAGGTATGAATAGTGGATGAATAGCGAGGTAATTTGTCGATGGTTTGCTCGCTATTCAGAAGGACCGCTATTCGTACAAAACCGCTATTCATTTAGTCTCGCGTTATGCATGGATAGCGGTCCTTATGAAAAAGTGGTCCCTATGAATAGCGGTCCCTATGACTAGCGAGGTTACCCCCATAAATCAACAAAAGTCAACATGCATTTGCTTGGGATGGGCCCTTTAAAGTTACTTAGGCCATCCATGGGTCTTTCACAAAAAGGTCGTAGTCTCCCGATGTGGCCCCCTGGGCCTCTGAAAAGGGCCTCCAAGTCGGGTCGATTTCAACCCATCTAACATAGGCCTATGCACCAAACTCTAAACCAAAACTTTTTCATGAATGACAAGGATGGTACAAGTAAGGGGTCAAATAAATTGCAGGAACTATTTCGGGACAGGCTCCTAGATTAGTACAATGTGAGTCACAAAAAACGAAACATGCAAGATTCAAACCTGAATGTCTTTGCAATGGGATTTAGCCAAAATAATTGAATTTTAGCTTATCATGATTTCCTATAATTTGACACCTTGATCAATAAAATCTTAATTATCATGGACAACTGAACACTTGCATATTTTCAACCCAAGATTTTGTTACATGGTCACCCACACGTTATGAAAACAATCCCTTGACACCATTCATCCCACTGAACTTGGGCAAACGTGATATTGTTCATTACATGCAGAGAGCATCACAATGTTTCAAACATATTTAGAACTGATACGTGGGCTATAAATACAGGCCGCTTGGATGATGAGGGAAGGTTGTGGAAATGAAGAGAGGCCTAAACTTCTAAAGCCAAGGCTGTTTCCCTATATGAATTCTTGTTGTTCTATTCAAATTTATAACATCGGACTGCCCACTGAATAGCACAATTTGATAACACACTATTTTATACAAACAAATACATTTGCAGATTCACTGATTATAAAAATGTGACCCTTTTTTCCCCTTTCTTTCTTTCTTTTATTCTTCTTTCTTTCTCTTTCTTTCTTTCTTTCTTTCTTTCTTTTTTTTCCTTTCTTTCTTTCTTTCTTTTTTTTCTTTCTTTCTTTCTCTCTTTCTCTCTATTTCTCTCTCTGCTTACATATACTCGGCCTCCACTGCATTGTAATTACATCTATCTTTGATGTACCCAGTATCACCAACACAGCGAAATGTAACTAAGATACATTTCCCTGACTAGTAGCGTATGAAAAAAATGTCGAGCGAACTTCCATTAAATTCATTATGCGTCGTGCGAAGCTCTAAGTAATAGGCGCGCTATATATTGTTGATGCGGAGCGTATAGTTTATTGGGGGAGGTCGCGTCTTGAAGTTAAAACAGTATATTATGATCAAAGATCGTGATCTTTGGTAAGATCCAGACAACAAGTTAAAGGGAAATCCAACCTTAATAGCAAGTTGCTTTGAAAGAAATGGAAAAATCAGAGAAGCAGATTGGTGAAAGTTTGAACGAAATCGGACAAGCAATAAGAAAGTTGTGATTTTTTGAAAGTTGTAATCACTATACATATGGGAACTTCAAATAGGCCGAATAGGTAATGTCACTGTGATGTAGCTGTGGACAACTCCTATAACATGCAAAAGCTGAATATCTCCTCTTTTTCATGGGTGTAACCAGCTAAGTATATGAAATGTCTTGTGAACTTTTATTATAAACTTTTCATTCAGGACTAAATTTTTTATTTTTGTGAAGTACTGCGCTTCAGAACGATTCTTGCGAATTTATAGTCATGAAAGCATTAAATTTTGCATATAATTAATCTAAACTGTTATTGCTTTGCCCTTTAGACTTCAAGGCGAAACGAAATAATACATTAAGAACTTTTTTACTACCCCCATCAATTCCTCAACCAGGAAGTAAATTCTGTTAAACCATGTTTTTCATTTTGAAAACTTTTTTCCTTTTTCGATTGGACCCTAATTGGTCGCTGAACTTGTGGCCGCCATGCGCCAGATCTTGATACAACTCAAGGATATCTAGGAACGGATATCGATTGGGCTACTTTTGGCGACCACTCCAGCGACCACTCGGGGGCACCGAACCGTGACGCGGCAGAGAACAATAGAAAATCGCTGTATGGTGTCCTCAAAAGAGACAATTCAAAAGGACAAAATACTGACACCATAAATTCCGATTCAGCACCGGTAGGAAACTTCAGGCGTATTGAGTCAACAAAAGCGCTTAATCCAAATTTCGCATAACTCAAAATGAAGTCCTGAATACAAAGTGCTATAAAAACTCGCTCGACATTTCTTATATTTAGCTGATTAGTGCTTCAAAAAGAGGAGGTACTCAGCTTTCTCGTGGTAAAGGTCGGTACTCGGAGCAAGTTGTCTGGATCTTACTGTTTTAACTCAAAGTTGCGACCCTCCCCAAGATATTAACGCTCCGCATCAACAATAGCGCCTTAATCAAAATTTCGCATAACTCAAAATGAAGTCCTGAATACAAAGTCCTATAAAAACTGGATCGACATTTCTTATTCTTGGCTCATTAGTGCTTCAAATAGAGGAGATACACAGCTTTCTCGTGGTATCAGTCGGTACTCGGAGCAAGTTGTCTGGACTTTACTGTGTTAACTCAAATTTGCGACCCACCCCATGATATGTACGCTCCACATCAACAATAGCGCCTTAATCCAAATTTCGCATAACTCAAAATGAAGTATTAAATACAAAGTGCTATAAAAACTCGCTCGACATTTCTTATTCTTAGCTGATTAGTGCTTCAAAAAGAGGTGATAAATAGCTTTTTCATGGTATAGGTCGGTACTCGGAGCAATATGTCTGGATCTTACTGTTTTAACTCAAAGTTGCGACCCACCCCAAGATATGTACGCTCCGCATCAACAAATAGCGCCTTAATCCAAATTTCGCATATTAACTCAAAATGAAGTCCTTCAATAAAAGTAGTATTAACACTCGCTCGACATTTCTTATTCTTAGTTTGTTAGTGCTTCAAAAAGAAGAGATACTCAGCTTTCATGTGGTATAGGAAAGGGCGGCGGAGGGCACTTTTTTGTGAAAAGGGGCACCTACAAGGGGTGAACATAATGCGGAAGAGGGACCATTTTGTGATATTGGTATTACCCTACAGTCTAATTAATATGATTATTATCAAGCATCACCTTTTTCCTTTTTTATTGTGGTTCTGGACACTACTTGAGCTTCCCCAATTTGCAGTTGTGTGTAATGGACTAACGATTCATGTGGGACCGACCGAAGCGAGCGAGCAGTAAATTTCGGACTTTTTTTTTCCATTGCTGAAGTCCTTGAGTTGTGCATTATTTACAGCGATATAATAAAAATGACAACAGCAAATTCATTTGGGGGGAATGATCTTTTTAATTTGTACACTAACCCGGTCGTTTTCTTTAGGATTACACCAATATACATGCATAACATACTTTATGCGATCTGCTTGATAGCATATTATACTATAAGAGCGAGCGAGTTTTGGAACATTTTCAGAAAATATTGCCCTTACTTGGTGTAAATTATGGGCACATTCGAGCGAGCGGAATGAGAAATCCTTTGCTGGGGGGGGGGGGCATTGTGCCCCTCTTGCTTCGCTGCATTCATTAGTGTAGTAATATGGGTACCTGTTACTACATAAAGCCTCATCACCTATTCTTTGAAGCTAGATATGGCTCTTCTGGTAAAAACAAAAACAGAAGCAATTGGAAATGTAGGTAAAAGGGGGGGGGGGCACTTATATAAGACGAGGAAAGGGCTCTTATCAGAGGTGGAAAATAGCACTTATAAGAGGTGAAAAGGTGCACTTATGAGAAGAGGAAAAGGGCACATATTAGATAGTAAAAGGGGCACTTAGAGAGATAAGGTGGCAATTATCAGATTTGAAAAGGGGCTCTTTTCAAAAGGAGAAAAGGGCACTTATTAGAAAGATAATGTGGCAATTATCTGATTTGAAAAGGGACACTTTTCAGAAGGAGAAAAGGGGCACTTATCAGAGAGAAATGGGGCATTTTTCAGAAAAAAGGGCACTTTTGGGGTACTTGGTCATGTGGGCTCAGTGCCCCCCCCCTTCCCGGGTGCGCCGCCCCTGGCGTATAGGTCGGTACTCGGAGCAACATATCTGGATCTAGAAAACACTATATTCTATTAAATTCGTCCTATTTACGTAGCGCAGAATTAACAAAAAAGCGAAACACAATTTCGAGAAATTTAGCATGTCAACGAATTTCTTTTTTTTTCGAATGTTGTAAAATGTTACCTTATCACTGGCGTAGACAGTTCAGCTCCTAAAAAAAAGAAAAAGAAAGGAAAAGCGAGAGCGAAAAAGCGGGGGAAGTGAGAGAAAGAAGACTAAAAAGGCAATACGAGCCGTTATCTTCCTCTCAAAATTTGCTAAAACATCAGAAACTCCCCCCCCCCCCTCCCTGCACCCACCCCTGTTACATACAGAGCAATATTGCGTCCAAATAATGAAAGAGCAGTCCGGTCGTCGAACTAAATTTCCGCCTAAAAAAAGGTGCTACCGGCCGTTATCTTTTTCTCAAATTTGCTTAAACGTCGGAGCTTTCGCGCTTCGCGCGGGAAGGGGGAAACTCCCCCCTCCCTGCACCCACCCCTGTTACATACAGTGCAGTACTGCGTCCAAATAACTGAAAAGCAGTACGGTCGTCGAACTAACTTTCCGTCTAAAAAAGGTGCTACGAGCTTATCTTTCTCTCAAATTTGCTATAAAATGTCAGAGCTTTCGCACTTCGCACATTGAAAAATCCTGGTTACGCCACTGTATTTTATGCACTTTATTTCATATTGGGGCGCAGAATTTAACAAGACCCTAAAACTTACATGCTCGAGAAAAGAAAATGGAGTTATAAAATTTTGAATTTTTAACCCTAAGAAAACGCAATAGTTATGAACTAAGTCCTATATTGAGCGGCAAAATTACGAGATCCTGAAGAAACATACGAGGGAACAAAGCCACAGAGCTTTAGAACATTAAGCATCAAGAACATCTTTAAAACACTAATTTTGCACTGGATAATCATTAAGGAGCGAGTTTTTTTTTATATCCCTTTAATTGAAGGATATAATTTTGAGTTGCGCAAAAGTTGTATTAAGGTGCAATTGTTGAAGTGTAGCTTAAATAACGGGGGTAGCTCACAATTGAGTTAAAACAGTAAGACCCAGACAACTTGCTCCGAGTACTGACCTATACCATGAGAAAGCTAAGTATCTCGTCTTTATGAAGTACTAATCAGCTAAGAATAAGAACTGTCAAGCGAGTTTTTATTTTACTTTTATTGAAGGACTTCATTTTGAGTTATGCGAAATTTGGATTAAGGCGCTTTTGTTGATGCGGAGCGTATATTATCTCGGGGAGGGTCGCAAATTTGAGTTAAAACAGGAAGGTCCAGACAACTTGCTCCGAGTACCGATCTATACCACGAAAAAGCTGAGTATCTTCTCTTTTTGAAGCACTAATCAGCTAAGAATGAGAAATGTCGAGCGAGTTTTTATAGCACTTTGTATTCAATACTTCATTTTGAGTTATGCGAAATTTGGATTAAGGCGCTATTGTTGATGCGGAGCGTAAATATCTTGGTGTGGGTCGCAAATTTGAGTTAAAACAGTAAGGTCCAGACAACTTGCTCCGAGTACCGACCTATACCTCGAGAAAGCTGAGTATCTCCTCTTTTAGAAGCACTAATGTACTAAGAATAAGAAATGTCGACCGAGTTTTTATAGTACTTTTATTGAAGGACTTTATTTTGAGTTATGGATGAAGGCGCTATTGTTGGTGCGGAGCGTTATTATCTTGGGGAGGATGGCAACTTTGAGTTAAAACAGTAAGACCCAGACAACTTGCTTCGAGTACCGACCTATACCATGAGAAAGCTAAGTATCTCGTCTTTATGAAGTACTAATCAGCTAAGAATAAGAACTGTCGAGCGAGTTTTTATTTTACTTTTATTGAAGGACTTCATTTTGAGTTATGCGAAATTTGGATTAAGGCGCTTTTGTTGGTGCGGAGCGTAAATATCATTTTTCAAGCGAGCAAAAAAAAAAAAAAAAAAAAAAAAAAAAAAGAGGAAGAAGGGGGGAGGGGAAGGAGAAAGAGAAGGGGAAATGGAGAAGAGAAGGCTAGGCCATGCAATTATGACATAACTGTTATAGTCCTATTTGTTATTTCAAGACCCTCGACGTGCGACGTTGCTATACGCGTCATTCCGCCCGCCCCCCCCCCCCCTATTTAAATACCCTGGCGCCGCCCCTGATCCAGACAACTTGCTCCGAGTACCGACCTATACCACAATAAAGCTGAATATCTCCTCTATTTGAAACATTAATCAGCTAAGAATAAGAAATGTCGAGTGAGGGTTTATATTACTTTTATTGAAGAACTTCAATTTGAGTTGCGAGTAGTCCTGCGCCACAGTACACCGCTCACGATTACGTGTATTAAAATGTTAGATTTCCAGTATTTTTTTTTATATACATCATTCGTATGACCCATAATATTCAAATTGAAAGATAATCATGCTCATGGGCCCTTTTTATAGCTTTACACATTCCCACAATAGGAAATAAACACCCTTGTGCCTAGTTTTTCTTTTTAGAAAAAAATTTCGTTTTCGATTGGACTTTTCGGTGACACCCTAATTGGTCGCCAGATTCAAGGAGCGCGGATGTCGCAATGTTGTGCAATCGTGTTGTGCAATGATGTCTTCACATGCTGAGTCGGCTGCATTGTTTTTTACGAGCTGAATATTGCATCATGTTACCTATTAAATAGCAAATTTTGCATCTGTATTATTATAATTCCTTTAGCACTAGTTGGAGAAAGTGTCTGGTGAGTGCTATTATCTTCATTGAATAGTCTACCTTTTGTATGTTTTAAAAAAGTTCTCTGTTTTTAATGCGGATGTGTATAGTGTAGTCCCACATTTAAGTAATTTTGTTTGTACTGTTTGTGTTGCGCAAAAGATCTTGTTATCTTCAGATAAGCTTGTACATGTATAAGTGTTTTGTTTGAACACCTTTGTCCTAATAAATTATAATGCAACGTTGTTAATAGTGCTGTCATATTATTTACTTATAATTGATGCATACACACGATGTTGTGTTCAGGAAATTGATTTGACACAATGCATCAGACATGTCAGAGGGACAAAGCTTTCCTTTGGTCGGATTTATAATGTTTAAACTTTAAGTTTTAACATGTTAATGGAGAATGAAACTCTACAAGTACACTCATACACATACGAGGTTATCTTCAAGCACAATCATTAGCTGATAATCATGTGGAAAATTGTTAGCCTGTTCAAAATACCTTGAAAATACTCCTATTTGATTACTCACTAAAGGAAAACAATCTCTCTAAATTTTACAGATTCCTTGCTAGATATTATCCCATGGGGGCTGCCATTTTGAAAAACTGTGATGTCATAGTAATACACGTCCATTTCCCTGTACACAATGGATGTGATGTTGCCAATCAGTTGAATAGCTATTGTACAACTAAAGCCACCAATGCACCTTTGAAGAATTGGCAAACCTTTGTCTGACCAAGCAACAACTTGTGCATGCTAAATCCTGCTTAACAAAAGAAACTGCCTCACCTAATGTATGAAACAGCTGAACCAAATATCTTGACACAAATAGGTTATATGACAAGAAAAATTATCTTCATTTGAATGTACATGACTACAAAAGTGGCAAATAGCACTGCCACTGCTGTGACATTACTTTATAAAGAAAATGGCAGCACCCAAGGAATAATGTCTAGCAAGGAAACTGCAACTTTTTGAGACATTGCTCTCCTTCTTAAATAATTAAATAGGAGTAATTTCAAGATATTTGTAATAGGCTGCCAATTATATATGATTATAGGCTAATGTTTGTTGCCTTTCATTCCCCATTATTGTCAATGTTAATATATTGATCTAAATATTATTATTATTATTATCAATAGCCCACTCATGGGCCCTTGCCTATGTGGGACTGTGTCCAACATTCACTGTTGCAGCAGTCAAAAACAGACAACAAAATTGCTCTAAGCAAGATTTAATTTTCTTAAATTTGCTAGATTACCTAATTCAGAGACTCTTCAACTCTTACTGTGCCACAAATTTGGGGATTCAGAATTGAAAGTGAAATTTTGAATAATTATTTTCCTCTCATGTATGAATGATCTACCCTGGAAAAAGGCCTGCTGATACACACAAAAGCTATTGAAGCCTATTCACCCATAAAAGCTAGTCTGGAGTACAAGGTTATCTTCAGATAAGCTTGTACATGTATAAGTGTCAATAGCCTAAGTCCACCTAATATATATGTAGTTGTACAAGCTTATATCTGAAGTCTTAGGCTAAGATTCAGTAGATAGAGGTATTGAAATTAAATCTTGTAGATATACATGATCAGGGGCAGCGCTACAGGGGGGGCCAGAGGGGGCAACCGCCCCCCCCCCCTCCTATGATTTTTCAAGTAGTGAAAAAAGAAAGAAAAAAAAGAAAAAAGAAAAGGAGGAAGAAAAGGGAAGAAAAGGGAAGAAAAGGGAAGAAAGAAGAAAGAGGAGTATTAAAAAGAGAGGTCTTAAACATATAACTCTATATTACCCCTGTTATTTAATGGAGAAAAAATATGACGTCCTCTTTAGGTCGTCTTGCCCCTCCTATCAAAATGCCCTGGCGCCGCCCCTGTACATGATATGATCAGTGATTACAAATTTAATCATGTTTTATGTTTTTCATTTCCCTTTTGACTTGTTATACCGAGCACTTACACATGTACAAGCTTATCTGAAGATAAGCTTGTACTTCACAATAGCCTTTACGAGTGATTAGGCTTCAATAGGTTTTGTGTGCATTAGCGGGCTAGTATTGTCCATTCTAGATCATTCATACAAGAGAGGAAAATGATTATTTAAAATTTCACTTTCAACTCTGAAATTTCAAATTTGTAGCATCTAGTAAGATTTGAAGAGTCCCTGGATCAGGTAATCTTGCAAATTTAAGAAAATTAAATCTTGCGCAATTTTGTTGTCTATTTTGTACTAAGTACTGCAACAGTGAATGTTGGACACTGTCCCACATAGCCAAGGGCCTATGACTGAGTGTATACCAAGTAAACTTCAACATCTTTGGAATGAGCAAGATATCAATGGCATGTGTGTTTGTGCAGGTAACATAATAAAAGGAAGTAGGAAGGGACGAGAAACTAGGAATTAATTTTATTTGGCCTTATGTCTGAGGACCAACATTTCACATCTGACATCTATTATAAAATGGGTCTAGTATAAAGCATCAGAGATGTTAATCATTCTAAACTCTACAAATTAAGTAAATGCATTGAAGAGAACCCTTCACCACTCATATGGTTTTGACATTAACCAGTTGTCTTGTGAGAAATGAATGGCTCCTATATAAAAACTAATGGTATCAGAGAAGTCAATACTCAGTGGGTACACATAGTCATAGGCCAAAACATGTGTAGAACTGTGTCTAGTATTTAAAGCATCAGAGATGTAAATTATACTAAACTCTACAAAGTAAGTGCATTGAAGAGAACCCTTCACCACTCCTATGGTTTCTGACATTAACCCATTGTCTATGAGAAATGAATGGCTCCTGTATAAAAACTAATGGTATCAGAGAAGTCAGTACTCAATGGGTACACATAGTCATAGGCCAAAACATGTGTGGAACTGTGTCCAACATTCACTGCTGCACCAGTATAAAAGGAACTCCAAAATTCATATGAGCAGGATTTTTTTACATATATTTTCTAGATTACTTGATTTGGGGTTTCCCAGATGAAAACAAAGTATTTAAATAATTAATTTCCCCTTCCTCATGTGTAGTCTACCCTGGACTAATCCAGGCTTAGGTACAGAAAGCCTAACATACATGTAGGAATTCAGACAGGTACAGCTATGTAGGAGTATTACTACAGCTTTCTACAAGGGGGTGTATTCTGACTTCTGAGATTCATTATATCTCAGATAAAATATGAGATTTTAAGTCAGTAAAGCCAGGCGTCCACTAGAGCGCCGACAAGATTAGGAAGGATTGCGGAAGCAAATTATGTCATTTCGCGGAAAAGGTGTTTGAATCATCGTTTCTTGGGACATTACTATGAATCTCTGCTTATTGACTGTAGTCATACTTAGGAGTGTCCTAGGAATCAATCGGGAAGGTCCTGAAATTTCTTCTTTTTTTTTTCTTCTCATATATGCATGCTAGTCATGGAGATCACACCAGTTGCAATTCATCTTGCTGTATTGCTCCAAATCCAAGCTGAGAGAGATACTCAGCTAACCCTGTTGCCTCTTCCAAGTCTTGACCACAAATGACCACAGCGTTGATGTTGTTGTTGTTTCGGATTTGTGGCGTACAATTCTGTTCTGAATATTGACACCATCTACGTGCGGGTTTCTGCAGCAGCTTAGCTTTGCGCACTTGCTTATATCGATCCGCATTGGCTCTGCGCTTTCCTGAAAAATTCTGCATGGCTTCCGCTTGCATTCGCGAAGCTGCCCGGCACCGCAGAGGCTTTCAGGAGCGTTTGCAGAGGAAGCGGAAGTATTAAAGAAAAGGCGGGATGTCCTGACAATGTCCGCACAACAATGCAGACAAGTTGCCGAAGGTGTCAGGAAGTTCATTTCCGCGTCCAAATTTTGGTCTCGACCAAAATTTGGATGCGGAAATTTTGCCCTCTCCTGAAAGTGCGGAAATGCTGGGAAGTGTTTAGGAATGATAAAGACAATAAACGGAATCTTTCAAGAATATGCGGATAGGTTGCTGAATGAATGCTTCTTGTCCGCGCCTTAGTGGACGCCAGGTTTTGAATAAAATAAACTTACAATCTTTTAAAATAGGTATTCTGCGAACCATTTTAGCAAGATTTTATCTCATTTAAGACACGCCCATTTATGATGCCATAAACAATAAGAAATGTTGTTAGATTCCACTTTCGTCATGCTCAGCCAATAGAATTACTCTCTGCCAGTCTCTGGGGCAAGGGAGCGCGAATGCGTCATCTTTACAATTTTCATTACGCGTGCCTCAAAGTGCAAACACTCTTTTGCTAGGATTTCTTTGAAAACGACTGAGGTATTTTCTGAGGTTTTAGAACACTTGCATTATTGCAAGTGTGATATTAGTTGGCAAAAATTTTGAAATACAATTTAATTTCATATATTACGAGAATGTTTGCTTGAGAAATGTAGTCAGTAGTCAGTAACTTTTTGTTTATTTTGATCGCACGACTAGCACCATACTTGTCCAAAAATATCGCACTCAACGTGCATACCAGAGATAAAATAGCCCCTACCCTATTTTAAGGTTTATTTTATCTTTCCCACAAATAAAATTATCATAGGGGTAAGCGTTCAAGACTGCACGTATCATGCGTACAACATGTATAGGCATGCAAGAGGTAGGAGACTGAAAAAAAAATATGAGATAAAATCCGAGATAAAAAGTGATCTCAGAATACCAATATTTTTTCAAAAGATAAAATTAAAAAATTTAGAGATAAAAAGGTGCTCAGAATACCACCAAAGGTTTTTTTTTTTTCAAATAATCTTGAACATGCTCAATGGGTTAGTCTCAATGGTAGACAGTAAAATCAGAATCCACAGTTTTTTTCTTATTGAAATTTGTGATTGCATCTGCTTTTTTTTTCCAGATTCTTCCTGTTGCATGAACATCATTCAAAATGTTCCAAGAAACCATTTCAAAAGTAGGAGGAGAAATGAATGGAGAGAGAAAAAAATGTAAACTCCATGAACGACTGGGCAAGAAGCTGTCCTACCTGCTCAGATATGGAGCTAAACAGGAAGGATTGTCAGTGTGTCCTCAAGGTATGTATAATGGGAATGATTGTACCAGTGGATGATTTGGGTTGGAAGGGGGGGGGGGGGGACAACCAGCTTGTGTCCTCCATTTCAAAACCAAATTTGCATAGTTTAAGTGTATAACTGGATACAACAAAAAGCATTTGGCCCCTTATTTATTTATATATATATATTTTTCGTTTTTTTATAACTCTTGTTATGCCTGATCGTCAGATATTTTTTGAGTAAATAAGCATTGTTGTTGTTGTTTGATTTGGGGGGGATTTGGGGGTTGCTTGTCCTAGATTTTTCTGAATTGTGCCCCCGTTGGCAATGTCCTGCTCTAGCAGCAATTACACTGCAGTCATTTTCTAACAAGAAGCAAATATTTAACTTTAATCCCAACTTTACACTAACCCCAGTAGCTACCGAAGCCCTAATCCCTTTTCTTTGAAAATAAAGCCCAGAGTAAATAATGAATTACCATTGGACAGTGCATGTGATTACATTGTGAATGAAAGGAAGCATTTGGGAAAGGTTGATTATCAGTGTAAAAATTAAAATTTATATCGCGAGGGCTACTTCGAAGACCACCTGCTGTGTTCAGAGATTTTAATGCACTACAACCCATGGGCAGAAATATTACATGTATTTGACGGTGGCTCTTTTTTTTATTTACGGTGGCTTTTTCAAGAGTTTTGGGGGCTAATCGCCCTTAGCCCCCACTTATTTTTTTCACTGTTGATTATGTAGTACATAAATACTGCAAAGTTTTGGAATCATCAAAATAATAAGATATTGGCTTGATCTCACTGAAAAGCGCATGCGCTGCATACAAAAATGGGACAACACAAACATGTGGCATGAACATTAGGCCCAAACAGCTTCAGCTATTTCTCGTCATATTTCAAATACGAGGGCACTTGAAGAGCAATCCTTTTCAGGGACATTTTTCTGATATATTATTTTAAACTGATGTAAAAATAATGAGCGGAAAGCTCACAAATCATTTTTCACCTTTTACCAGAACTCAATCATCTCTTTAAAACATTCAGGTTTTGTCAAGTTAGATGACCTGCTAGAGGTTCCCCTTCTCCGATGGTACAATGCTGAGGACGTACTTCATGAGGTCAGAATGTCAAAGTCTTATGGTGGCAAGCGGAGATATGAAGATAAGATAGAGAATCATGTCATCTATGTCCGAGCCAGCTATAACAGGAGATTTGAGAGGGTAAGTTAACTTAGCAACATTTAATATTTAGAGTGGTGCATTCAGTTTTCATACCCCTCCGCCTTCCAGGGCAATAGCTTTCCAAAAAGTAGAATGTTTGAGCAGATGTGTAATTGATTACAACTTCATTTTCAGTCAGGAAATGGAAATCTGTGTTAATTTGGAAAAAAATTTCGTTTAGAATTGAAAAGGCCCCTAAAAGAGTGGGTTATTACAAAAATATCATGATATACACTGAAAGCAGAATAATACCCCAGTATTCTGTTCTCAAAGCTGAGAGATTCTCAAAAAATAAGAGCTGTTGTGAGTTGTGGTAGTTTTTACTTTACGCTTAACTTTACTGTGAAATATCAAAAATGAGTGAGCTTGTGGAATTTTCATAAGAGGATGGTATATTTTTGTTTGATCAAAATTGCTTTTTCTTTTCTTTTTTTTCCATGGAAACAATGTCTTTTTCAGTGATCATTGGCCAGTGACTTAGGCCCATCGATCTCTACCAGTGGATAAAGCAACGCCCTCTACGTTTGATGTGACCTGCACAACATGTCGCCATGTTTGGGCTCGCAGAAAAACACTGCTGCAGTACTGTTTCAATACAATTTCATGCATTTTTAGAATCAAATAATTCAGCACTGTGAAGTCTTTTCCATGAATGAACTGCAAAATCAGGCAAAACAAGTGTACCCTTACAAATTCTAGAGGCGATTTAATGTCTCAGTTAGTATGTCTTTTTTAAGTGTTATGTTTGACTCATATATGACAATGTCTAATCAAATTTCAAATATCCGCAGATCGGTTAGGTACCAATTACATAATTACAATACCTCTTTAATTCAAAATTACACCCCCGCAAGATCTTTGCGCTCATCCACTTTCAGATCTCTTGTGATCCCTAAAGTCGCAAAATCTTGGGGGGAAAAGTCATTTGCCCATGCGTGTCCTAAATTATGGAATAGCCTTCCTAAAGACATCAAAAAGTGCATAACATCTGATTCTTTAAAAATCATTTCTGTTTAATTCTTAATTAATTTCTACATGCGCCTTGAGCACTCCACAGAGTGGATTTGGCGCTATATAAGTTACATGTATTCTTATTATTATTAAGTAAAAAATTAAATCACAGATCTTTCAAATACGAGTACACTGGAATCGTACACAGCAGACGATGTCCCACGCTATGTCCCACACGGTCCTGTGCATGTGTTTGAGTTTAGGGCTCTTAATCTGGGTTGTGCTGCCACATCAATTGCTCGCATAGAGTCGTGCGTACAATGCGATATCCACGTAAGGTAGAGATCGATGCTTATACCTGGCTGTCAGCATGAACACACAATCAGTAGATGAACACACAGTTATTTCATTCATTCCGGAATAGCCATTAGCTGACTGTACAACCCGCAACAAACCTTGCAATCTTCTAAAAAAAAAGATGAAAAAAGGGCAAGTAATGGGAAAGTTTATATTATTGCATTGTCTTTCATTCTCTGCAGAATCCCTATCATGAAGACACCAAAGTACCACGCCTCCTGGAGAGTTGCATGGAACATATCTGTACAAACATCAAGAATTATTCCTTGGAAGACTGCCCTGATGAGTTCCTTGTGAAGTAAGTATTTGAAAGGGCTATGATACTAAGAGAGAGAGAGAGAGAGAGGGAGAGAGAAGGAGAGAGAGAGGGGGAGAGGAGAGAGAGAGAGAGGGGGGAGAGAAGGAGAGAGAGAGAGAGAGGGGAGAGAGAGGAGAGAGAGAGGGGGAGAGAAGGAGAGAGAGAGAGAGAGAGAGGGGTAGAGTGAGGGAGAGAAAAAATTAGACTAATTCAAAAAAGAGAGAAGGAAGAGAGAGAGAGGGAGAGAGAAAAGATCGATACAGAAAGAGGGGATAGAGAGAGTGAGAGAGAAATAGAAAAGCATATGTTTTCATTGTACAATCACATACCTTGTACAGTGGAATCTCGTTATAACGAAGTCCTTGGGACCAGAGAAATTACCTCTTTATATCGAAACCTTGTTATATCAGGGCCAAAATACGATAGAATACAAAGAGATGGGACCAGGAAAATCACCTTGTTATAACGAGAGTTTGTTATATCAGTGCTCTTTATAACGAGGTTCCACTGTACAATGAAAAGCATATGTTTTCATTGTACAAGGTATGTGATTGTTTTAGAAATGCAGTACTAGTATATATTCATCTTAATTTCAGTTGTTATAATAATGAACCCCTCCATTTATATTGTAGAAAATTTAATTGCATGTTTCAAATAGGAAAATGGATATGATGGATAAGATGCACATATTGTAATCTTAGAGTAAGGATCCAATTTTTTTTCTCTCTTTAACTGATACATATTTGAATATTAAAGGGCAATTCCATGGTTCCTCACGTTACGTTTGGAGAGGCTTTGAGTTGCATCTTAAGCTCTTGTTCTCTTACTACAGGTGTTGGGTAAATGAGTTTTAGTTACAACAGTGCACACATATTAAAGTACCTAAATACAGTATCAAAACTTCAGAAGAAGAAACATACTCTCTGCCAATGCTGTAAATTGTCGGTTACTCACATTACATTATTAAAAAAGAAAAATGTAACGTGAGTACCTGTAGTAAGAGAACAGGAACTTAAGATGTAACTCGAAACCTCTCCAAATGTAATGTGAGTAACTGTGGAATTACCCTAAGCAATATACACTGCGGTGATGCTTCATGATTGATTGCAAGAAACTGGCAGGTAACCCCCCCCCCCCCCCCCCCCACCATAAATTCTCTTTTCGGCATCTCATAGGTGCTAGGAATTATGTTTCCAAACTTTGAAATTGATTCTTTTCCAGTGGTTTGCTAAAATCAAAGAGAAATCATTGTGATCAGTATAATGATTATCATTATCATTATCATTATCATTTTCATTATCATTATCATTATCATTATCATTATCATTATCATTTTCATTATCATTATTATCATTATCATTATCATTATCATTATCATTATCATTATCTTTATCAGTATCAGTATAATGATAATGATATTCTGGATTTATATACTGTATAAGTGGTTATTTTCGCGGTGGTTTTATTTTCGCGATTTTCGCGAGTCGGTCCTCGCGAAAATTTCCACTTCAATATATGGCTGTTTATAGTAACAAAAACATCACAAAAATCGCGAAATTAAACCCTCGCGAATTTCCCTAGCTAGTCCAAAATCGCGAAAATATCTGTATGCGAAAAAAACAGCTTATACAGTAGTATAGACACATTGACTGCTATGAGAGGCATACATGTAGTTGTTTATATAGTGTTAAGGGGAGCTTACATCTTGCTATCACCCCGAGGCTCGCCGAGGGGTCATAGCAGGATGTAAGGTCCCCCGAGAGCCTACAGAAACAACTGTGCCTCGAATACAGAAGCAGTCAATATGTCTTTTATATACCATACATAACAAAGCCAGGTAAGAGTCAAAGAATACATGTGCGACTTCCCAATCATGGGTTCTCACATTTAAAAATCATCATCAAACTGTTAATAAACTAAAAAATCGGAGATAAATCGAGATAGCAGATCGCCGGTCTTCTGCACAAGTAAAATAAATGTAGCAATCAAATCGCACTGCCATTGTGGTATCCGCGCTCACGCTCGCACAAAGTAATTTTTTACATGTAAATCCATGGGGATTGCAGCAAAATTTAACTATGCCCGTGGGCATAGTTCATTTTTGTGGGCATGGTTAAAAACACGACTTCAATTTCAACCAGTCAGATGACAGGATTAGGAAAGATTCTTAAAGTAAGGTATATAATGCCTAATACATCTACAATGTCTCTTACAGCACTTTACAGATGTATTATTACCCCAGTCATTGGATTCAGCAGGATTGCCGGCATACAATGTATGCACCTTCTCCACTATCTCGTGAGCATTCCAGCTAGGCGACTTTTTACAGACGCTCGCAATCCTGATCAATCCACATTGACCCACTCTAGCATCCTACCATGTACCCATTTAACACCTGTGTGGAGAGGAGCAATGTTGATAAAATGCCTTGCTCAAGGACATAAGTGCCGTGCCGGGGATCAAATCCATGTCCTTCGCATCTGTAGTCAAGTGTTGACACCACTCAACTATAACACCTTTACATTTCAGCCATTATCTTCCTTTCCACAGTGAATTACTGCACAAGCTAAAAAGGCGGGGCAAGCTGACCAATGTTGCCTTGCAGAATCTCCTTGGTCCGTACATCGAGACCCTGAACCTAGACGGAGCCCTTATCACACACAGGGCGCCAAAGATCATCGTCCAACAGTCTCCCAACCTTCGAAACCTGTCCCTGAAGGATTGTGGGTATGTCATCACGGATCATGTGATCACTTTCTTCATCAAGGTGAGTAGTATTTACTTACTGCTTTCAAAACACAGCTTAAAGAGAAGGGTGAGTTTTGCAAAAGTTAGAAATAATCCCGAGGGGGGGACACAATATATTGGACAGACGGGTATGTGCCGCTTTGACGACCCCCTTTTTCAACAGCCGAATTTCCATAAACTGCCTTTCTCACCCTTCTCACGCACTCTCAAGATATCCAGCTTGAACAAAAGCGCTCGTCTCTCTCCGTTTCCCCCGGCGCGCCCCGTTCCCTAGCTCTCGATCTCGCCTACATACGTCTATTCATATGCATGCACTATAGAATCCCCACACTAAGTGCCGTAGTTCCTTTGACCATGTTTTTTCGCTCAGCTGTTTTCTTCTCTTTTTTTGGGGGGGATGGGGCTTTTCAGAGATTTCACAGACATATTTGTCTTTAAGCAAGCAGAATCGTATAAGATATCGATGGAACTTGTTTGTTCTCCTTTATCTCCGTCTTGCCTTCTGCCTGTTTTTACCCATTCTCTATCCTTCCTTTATGCTTTAACCCATTGTATCTTTCTTTCCGACTTTTTGTCTGCAACCCCCTCCCCCTTTCTCTCTCTCTCTCTCTCTCTCTCTTTCTCTGTCTGTCCCTCCCTCCCCCCTCCCCCCCCCCTCTCTCTCTCTCTCTCTCTCTTTCTCTCCCTCTCCCTATCTCCCTCTTTCTCTCCCTCTCCCTATCTCCCTCTATATATCTCTTTCTGAATCTTACTCTTTCAGAGGCTTCCAGAGCTGAGGGTCTTAAACCTATGCAACTGCAATCACTTGACGGGTAACTCACTCCGTACCATCCCCAAGCACCTCCCCCACCTCCAAACCCTCAACCTGTCCTTTGTCATGGGCATTACGGAAAGTGACCTTCTGACAATCATCGAGGGATGTCCAGAACTGGAGAAGATCATGTTCTTTGGTGTCAAGTTGACTTTGTCAGATGATGCATGTGTGAGGATTGCAAAAGTGTGTGCAGAGAGACCTCTGAAGGTTCTTTATGATAATCAAAATGTTGAAACATGATGACGGACTATGGTATCCCCAAAAGTGACTGTCTAGCAAGCTATAGAATGATGCCCTAGAAGACTGTGGTCTTCCGTTGTGTGAAGGTGACATTGTCCAATGAAGCATCCATCAGGATGGATAAGTTGTGTACAGAGAGACCTCTGAAGGTCTTGATGAAGCCATGTGGGTCTTGGTGAAAGTGACATTCTGGCAATCATCAAAGGATGTCCTCAATTGGAGTTGATCATGTTCTTTGGTGTGAAGGTGACGTCAGATAAAGCATGCGTTAGGATAGTTACATGTAAGATGTGTGCTGAGAAACCTTTGAAGGTTTTGTATGACAATAACAATGTCAGTTGATGAACCTCTTCAACTCATTGTATTCCCACTTGCTGAATCTCTTGACTGCCAGATTGCTTAGTTAGAATGATCCTTGAACAATGTACGTGTGACAAATGTCAAAGAACAGTCCATTACATGTTCAACAGAGAGTAAAAAAAAAGTGGGGGGGGGAGGAATGTGGTTAAAAATTTTGAATGTCAAGTGTGCTTAGCGGCATACAGTTTCTGACTCTCCATTTTGCCTTTCTAGATGTAAACCTTGACTGCAGTGTTGTACGACATGTCCATACAGGCAGCGCTAACCAATATGCATTGCAAGGTAATGCATACGTGATTTATGCCCCAAAATACAGCAAAATGAGGGCAGTGCACGCCTTGTCACTCTTGTGCTGTAGGTCTTTATATCGATCATGTATTCATGTTGTATACATGACCTCTTGGCTGTGATGGGCACTTGCAATGGAGCATTGGCTTTAGTCTCAAAGGGAAGGCTGAGTTCTGGGAAAGGTAGAAAATAATTTGTGAGCTTTCTCATTCTTATTACCTCAGTTTGGAAGATAGTCATAGTAGATATGTCCCTGAAAAGGATTGCTCTTTCAAATGCCCTCACATTCAAAATATGACAAGAAACAGCCGAAATGTTCTGGCCAAACATTTGTGTGTAGTCCCATCTGCACATTTCTGTGTGCAGTGCATGTGACTCTAAGCGGGATTGAGTCAATTTCTTATTGTTTTGGTGATTCCAAAACCTTACAGCATACACCAACTGCTTTGAGAGAGTTTCTTTCACTATTCAATCTCCTGACCAGAACTCAACTTTATCTTTATATTGCTTTATTACTAGACAATGTCATTCTAATGTGAGTATGTTTTCATGTAAAGTGTCATAAAATGGGTACATGCATTTGCATACTTAGCCTCCTGTAAGATGGCTGCATCCAGGCTATATGGTTTGCATTCAAGTATGCATTTGTACACGTTTTAACTTGTTACTCTGATGTGTATTAAAGATATGGCATTACAGCTTCACAGAAATACAAGTGCATTAATGTAGACTCGGGTAAAGTTGCATCATGGCTGCAAAAAGTTTGAAAACTTATTACTTGAAATGAAAGGTTGTTAAACTTTGAAGTCATTGTATGGTCGCGTTTTCTGTAGATGAATTTGAAAAGCATTGTTCTAAAAATAATTATTCTTGTATATTATTATCAAATGTGCTCTATACTTCATATCAAATTTGAAAGCCAGGGTTTAATAATCAGGGGCATATTCAGATGGGTAGGGAATGTAACACCCCAGAATTCAACCTTTTTTTCATCAAATCCAAAACTTTTGTCTACAAATTTATATCTGTTTTTTTTTAACCTCTTTATGCCAATTGATGACCCTTATTTATTTCTTTACCTTGTTCGAAATTTCAGACTTGTTCACAATTGAGTATATTAACTCTTAAAGGTCAAGTCCACACTAATATCAAATTGATTTGAATAAATAAAGTAAAATTAAACAAGCATAACAGTGAAAATTTCACTGGAATCAGATGTAAAATAAGAAAGTTACTGCATTTTGAAGTTTTGCATTATTTTATGAAACATTGATATGCATAACATGGGTGGTATGCAAATGAGTGAACCGATGATGTCACTCACTTTTCCTTATGTATTTTATTATTATGAAATTTCAAATATTTCAATTTTTATGGATGTGATAATAAAGAATCTCTCCCTTCTATGGAAATAAGTTACAATAATGATGATTTTACTTGTTCCATAAGGAGTCAAATTTCATATAATAAAATTCATAAGGAAAAGTGAGTGTGTGACATCATCGGTTCACTCATTTGCATACTGCACATGTTATGCATATCACTGTTTCAAGAAATAATGCAAAACTTTAAAATGCTGTAACTTTCTCATTTTACATCCGATTTCAATAAAATTTTCACTGTTATGCTTGTTTAATTTTACTCTATTTATTCAAAACAACTTGTTATTAGTGTGGACTTGGCCTTTAAATTGAAAGGTTAGACTTTACCTTGAATATAAAGCTCACATATGGGTCACTGGCGTAGCCAGGGGGGCACACAAGGGGCCATGGCCCCCCCCCCCCTGTTGATCGGAGAGCAAAAAAAAAAAAAAAAAAAAAAAAAAAAAAAAACTAATTTCCTTTTCACATGCTGGTCTTACTAGGACTTACCCTACCCCTACCTTACAATCGAAATAAGGAAAAATAAAATGGAAATATTACCAAAAAAGTAAACAAAATAAACACTGCTTTCATTTCCAGCAAAAACTGTTCCTTTCCAAATCATAACCCCGAAACTTTGTTAACAACATTGACTAAGTAGATTGGTAACAGAACATTTATATTTCTTTTAGTTTGTCGAGAGTTGAAAGAAATTGTACTCAGAATGATGAAGAGGCGTATCAGTTATTCTTGCCGAATATAAACCTCTCTTTGTGAATGGGTATATGTCCGATGGAGGCAATAACCATTTTCTTCGTTTTGTAAATCTTGAGTTTGTTTAAGAGTTATCATTGTGGTAGCCAACATTGCTTTTATACGAAAACAATGTCACCGTTATATCATTTTTATGGTCTTCATCCGAGGAGAAGCAAAACACTGTTTTTCAAGGTAGAGTTCGATTTTATAGAGGAATATTCAAAAAAGATACAATTTCATTCTTTGTTCAAGTCGTATTTTATATACTAGTAAGTCATCGGACGAGATGCTTTCTGCTTTGATGTTTACAGTTTTGAGTCAAATCTATTATCACTAAATTGAATGACAAAAACGGCCTTCACATGTGGCAAATCATGTGCGCTTGACTTGGTTGTATGAAGACTTTGTTTAGCCCGTTCTCTATGTGTAATTACATTATTTCCATATGTTTTTATTACAAATTGTGATCTCTATACTCTTTACACGATGTAATTCTAATATTTTTCCGTGCTAAATACTCACATTGATGTTCATTTTGGTTACAAAAATTAATCAAACTATATAATTCCTCAGTATTTAAATGAAGGAGTACGTAGCTGGATTCGTGTAGTATATACGAATTAGGCAACTAATGAACAACCTCTAACCGAGAAAATGAGATAAAGAGCTAAACAAGGCAGCTAAATAAATTGCTAAAGTCTTTTACATACACCTAATAAAGATGTTGCATGTGTTTTCAAATGAGACTACCGCTTGAGATGAGATATAAATTCCACTCCATGAGAAAGGGCGTCCTCTTAGTCATATGTTAGTCGATAGTCAGTGTGTCTGTGTGTGGGTTTTTGGTTGTTAGTCTGTATATTTTCCTATCCGAAAACACGGGTTTCAACGTTTCGTATGTACACTGGTACAGCTATTTATACACACCAACTACATGTAATTTTGCGTATTGCTTGGAATTCTGGAGCCCCAAGGAGTGGTAATCCTTCCACTACAATTCATTCCAGCGGAGTAGAGAAAAAAAAAATCCTATTTCATCTGTCACTTCTCAAGTAGGTTACACCAGAATAGAATTTTAGGGTGCAGAAAATGCCATTTTCATGACCTGGTTTTAAAAAATTTTGCTACCGTGGGAGGGGGATACCCCCTCCCACACCCTCCCCCGCTCGGTCGCTTCGCTCCCTCGCCTTGGCCCCCCCTCTTGAAAAATCCTGGCTACGCCAGTGCATATGGGTCAGTTCCTACTCAAAAATCAAGTAAAAAATTGTTACATGTAAATGTAAACTTTATTAAAAAATGCTGAATACTGTAGTTTCAGTCCAAGTCAATTTATGTGAATTTGATATGAGGATACTCAAGTGTCCGTGGGTTATATCCTTTCCAATACAGGTCTTTTTGGGCATCATATATGACCAATTTTCTTTCTATTTTTGTCCCCCTTTTTTGTTGGGGGGGGGGGGTTGAGGAGAAATTAAAACCCTTTATCGAGATTATAATGTTGGTTTAAGGTTACCATTTGTTCATTTCATTCATTTTTCACTTTGATATCCTTATTTTAGAATATTAATAACATTACATCATGAAGAATAAAAAGTTTTAATCACAGAACATTTGCCATTGAAAAGTATTTAAAACAGTATATGCCACAATGTATTGTCAACCATGCGAGGCAATGCAAAAGGTAACATTTGTGCTCAAACAATAAAATGTAGAAAGGAAAAATATATTTAGCTATGTACTTTAATGTTAAATCATTGCTTTATTATTTGAGGTGCAAGTGTAAAGTGCAATCAATTTTATATTTCAGTTATATTACATAGTGTATCTTGAAATATGACAATTAATTTGATATATCTCTTTATATTCAATAAAAGTTTTTATAGAATTTGATATGATAATGTACATTTCTTCATGGATATTGTAGTGTGCGATCGAGAGTTTTTTTTTTAATGAAAGGATACTCCATGATTCATCTTTCAGTCAACTCTTTCAGTGCCGATGTCACATATATGTGACAGATTTACTTGCTATTTTCATTCACTAATTGCTCAAGCACAGGAAAGGTATATGGTGGTCAATGTATATCAAAATTTTGAACATAAATCAAGCATTGTAAATATATGATTATAATTATATGCTACCACAGAAATTTTCAGAGAAAATTGCAAATTTTTAAAAAGATCACATGGACGAGACCTACCCGGGACCGACAACAGACCAAACAAACAATAGACCGGTTCAGTAATTTATTCAAATATTATACATACCTTTAAAAAAAAAAAAAGTTGTTCTTGACAACCTGAAAGCTTGAGGCTTTCCGGACATAGCAACAAGTAATGTATGCAAACTGGATTCCAAGCATTGAGGCTCATTCATATTTAAAAAAAAAAAAAAAAAAAAGCAGGTTAATGGAATAGCTCGTCACTAGGTGCTCAGAGAAGAAATGTGCATAAATTTGTATACATTACAGAACCGGTCTATTACTTTTTTTCTTTTTTCTTTTTCTTTTTTTAACACACATGCACACGCTGGTATCAATATGCCTATAGCACTTCATTTATTTGATGTATGATAAAAGAGCAATGTAGATAAAATGCCTTGCTCAAGGGCATAAGTGCCGTGCCGGGGATCGAACGCCCGATCCTCGCATCTCCAGTCAAGCGCCTTAAACCACTGGACCATGGCACTTCCACCTTTGATTACCCCCGATTGGCCCAGAATTGGTGGGTTTGGTATCGGTGTGGAGTCGGTTTTGCAGTGTGACTCTGATATTACATACCGTAAAGCCATCTATGATCGTACAATTGCAACAGCGCCATCTCGTGAAGAGGTTGCAATCTGCGTAAACCTGTAGATTCGTCAACTTGGGACAAGGGAGGACAAGAACAGAGAGATGAAGAAAGGGGTAGGGGAGAGGGGGGGGGGGGGGGGGGGGGGGGGGGAGAGAAAATTGACAATGATGTGTTTGAATTAGGCTCATTTTTTTTTTGTAATCAATCAATGTACTGAAAAAAAGTTTCACAAAAATAAGATTTTGGAGGGGTTGTTGTAGGTTAAACAACGCCATCTATAGCCAAGAGAAGTGCATATACTGACTATTTGCTTCTCAAAAACGACATCTGTTGTGCGAGAGGCCTACAAATTGAAGATCTTTTAACTCTATTTCCAGATTAATTCCATCCTTTACTTTCCCTCCACTCCTTTCATTGAATCTGGCGTAATTTCTTTCCGTGGAGGAAGTGATATTCACTTCTTCCTCCCCTTTTTTCAAGTTCTTCTCAACTTGCATCCTCAAACTTGCATTCTCAAACTTGCATTCTTATAAAGATTATAAATGCTTATGCAACTGCCAGTAGTGATTAGGAAGTTTCCTAACGTTTAAAAACAATAGCATTAATGATTTCTTCGCATGTTTTAGGCTTCATCTGTCTGGAAAAGGTAACTTTCTGCCCCCTTCCCCTATTTAATCTTCTCTTTTTTTTTCTCTCTTTTTTTTTTTTTTTTTTTTAGTTTCCAAAATTTCTTGGAGGACTATTCATCGAGCATATTTTCCGTTTGTAAGGGTATAGATAAAGAGGGTAGGAGAAAGATATCGCGATTACTTTATAATCGATTACTTTATAATCGATTTTATCCAAACATACGTTGCATTCCAATTCTCCAGTCTAATTTCATGCTGGGGTTCGAATGACACCTCAAGAAGTTGGAGTTCAAAGTGCAACATGAAGGAAACGGAATTCAATTATTTCTGGAGCCTAAAAGTACTGGTGCACTGTCGAGGCTCGCATCGTTGAACCAACTCCTTGGTTGAACGGCGTCGAATGCAAGTGTTGTTATTGTTAAGGATGTCGGAGACGAGATCTCGTAATGAAAGCTAGGAGTAACACTTTGTTGTATAATTCTGTAACTTACCGACTCGTTCCTAAAATGATGATAAATAAATACGAAGAAAAAAAAACAAGAACAAGAACGAGAAGAAGAAGAAGAAAAAGGAAGAAGATGCAGAAGAAGAAGGAAGAAGGGGGAAAAGAGGAGGAGGAGGAGAAGGAGGAGTAAGAGAACAATGTAAATTATTCTGATAAAACAAAGAACATTCATTAAAACGGGGATGGAGGAAGGGGAGGGGTTGAAGGGTATGGCAATTTTAATTTTTTTTAAATTCTTTATTGCTTATTATTGATAGACCAAACCCTTTTTACTTTTTTTTTAATGTGGTACTATTTAAAGGCTTGATCGACAAATTTAAAAAATAAGAGGGTCTTCTTCTTCTTCTTCTTCTTCTTCTTCTTCTTCTTCTTCTCCTCCTCCTCCTCCTTTTTCTCCTTCTTCTTCTTCTTCTTCTTCTCCTTCTTTTCTTCTTCTCCTTCTCCTCCTCCTTCTCCTCCTCCTTCTTCTTCTTCTTCTTCTTCTTCTTTCTTCTTCTTCTTCTTCTTCTTCTTCTTCTTCTTCTTCTTCTTCTTCTTCTTCTTCTTCTTCTTCTTCTTCTTCTCCTTCTCCTTCTCCTCCTTCTTAGATTGAATATCGACAGAGCGTGCTTTTCCTGTCGGATAACTTGTCGGCAAATTTTGTCTGATGCTCCCATACAAAATGTTCTACAATGCCCCTTCTCAGGTATCCTGAAATAATTATTGTCAAAAGCATGACTGGAGACTTCTATATGCCTCTGATATCCCAAATGCTTCAATCCTGATATTTAATTTTCGTTTCTCTTAAGTCTATTTTTGTTGGTTTTGTTTTGTTTTATTTTGATTCGTTTTGTGTGTTGTTGTTGTTTTTGTTTTTGTTTTTGTTTATTTGATTTTGTTTTTGTTTTCTTCATCTTCCACTGTCCCTTGATTTTTTGATTTTTTGTTTGTTTTTAATGAAATGATCAAACACGCATGTGATATGCGACCTGTCCTGTTTTAAGGCACCCTTAACCCCCCCCCCCCCCCCCCCTCTCTCTGTCTCTCTCTCTCTATCTCAAAGCAATCTTCCGTCCATTCTCGTGTCTGTCGTCTGCTCCGAAAGTGAAAAGAGCGCCTCTTTCTTCTCGCCTTTTTATAGCCGAGTCGGTGTCTTGTGGAATAAAGACGCCCCTAAATTCTTGTTTGCATTAGGACGACACTTTGGCGATTACAACGTCCCAGCTGATTACCATTCTCTTCATCATCTCACAAAAACAAAGCGATTGAGAGGGAGAAAGAGAAAAAGACAGAGAGAGAGAGAGAGAGAGAGAGAGAGAGAGAGAGAGAGGCGGGGAGGGAGAATATAAAGAAAGTACAAGTACCCGAGTTTGTACTTTTTTTAATTTACTTGTTAGGCCACTTGGCCACTTCCCTTGAAAACCATTTGCTTGCAGAATCTAACCCGTTACCCAGAAATGACCGGAAATATATCATAAAATCAAGTATAATTCAGTCAATGGTTTTCTACTCCATTTTTATTACCACTGTAAGCAATCATTGTTTTATTGGTATTGATTATGAAAAAATGATTTGGGTAATACGAATGACATCAGTCGATGGACATGACCCCATCTCACCCAAAAGCGAAATAAATAAACAAAAGATAGTAGTTTTAAAAATATAGAAAAATTGAAATTATGATTTAATTTCTTCTACATGTATTGCCAAAGTGGTCACAACTAGAGGACCTCGCCCTTCTTCTATATATCACACACACACACACACACACACACACACACACACACCCTCTCTTTCTCTCTTCTTCTTCTTCTTCTTCTTCTTCTTCTAATTAATCCTCTATTAATTTACATTTCTACCAAAATTGTTGGGTAGTTACTGGTAAGTTTGGTTTAATTCTTGATGTGAATGTATTTTCCGATATTATCAGAACTCAAGATTTAGATTGAGTACTGGTCACGTGATTGCATTCTGAAATAAACTACTACTAGTATCTATAAATTATTGGGAAACGTTGAGTATGTCGTATATAAATAAGAAAACTTAAGTATTGTGGGGTGTTTTTGGAATTATAAAGTGATGACAACAACTAGATCTTGCTAAAACAAAATCACAAACCATAAAAAGCACTGCACAAATGCAGTTATAGGTATTATTATTATTATTATTATTATTATGGGACCTCACAAATGGCATCAAAATTTGGTCTATTTCTTGTCATATTTGGAATATGAGGTCATTTCAAGTGCAATAAGTTTCAATCTGATATTGCTGCTATGATATTCTTCCAAATAAAGAAAAAGAATGAGAAACTTCACAAATCATAATCATCATTATTTTGTTTAATCTTTGTGAGAACTCGAGTTTACCTTTAAGATGGAGTAGGAGAAGGTGTCGATGTCTGGACCGGAGGCGCTAATCCAGTCTGTCGTCATATGAACAGGTGGAAAAGTCATCACCGAGCTAGTCCTCCAGCCAGCCTTCTACGAGCCGCCTGCCTGCATGGTCGGAGAGCGAAGAGCGGGCCGGGTAAGAAGGGAGAGAGAGAGGAGAGAGAGAGAGAGAGAGAGAGAGAGGGGGGGGGGGGGGAGGGGGGGAGAGAGAGTTTGGAGTTGGGGAGTGAGAGAGGGGGGAGAGAGAGTTTGGAGATTGGGGGTGAGAGAGGGGGGAGAGAGTGATAAACAGTGATAAAGAAATTACACTGTGGTGGACCACGAAAAGAGGGGTATATATCCAGCACTGGGCGTAGCCAGCATGCGCTCTCCTGCATGCCTCACCCATAATGCCGGCCAAGACAAGACAAAGAAACAAAACAAAACAAAACAAAAAACGAACAAAACAAACAAACAAACAAATAAACAAACGAACAACAACAACAAAAAAAAATGGGGGGGGGGGGGGGCTACATAACTCATCCCTGCGGAGCCGCGGTTAATATTTCAGTAAGATATGATAGCTTGGATGATTAAATTATCAGATATTCTCCATTTTGACTTCATAATAACTACAGGAATTCAAAGCTAGGAAATAGTTTCATCCCCAAGATATGCGAAGTAAATTCACAAGGTTTATACTATTATTTGGTACTCGCTTGATAACGATTGATATAGAGATCATGTGATTTCCCAAAGCGACCTTTTACAAAGTTCTAAAGTCTAAACCCTCGTGTGGGTGTATCCAAAGAGAGAAAAAAATGAAAATTTGAAGGAAATCTATTTTTATTCTTTCTGTTGCTACAAATACCGTGCAGTACCTCAGTGCATACATGCTTATAGATTTTATTGCTTAATTTTGGAAATGAGACTTGATAAAGCGAGAAAAATCGTCCGTTCATTGTTCCCCGTATGCTATGTCTTATCTTGTATCAAAATGAAAAAAAAAAGAAAAGGAAGAAAAAAAAAGAGCAATTGTCTCAGATTATGAAACATCGCGGAATGAACCAATTCATCAGGGTGATACAATGTTGACGCATTCCAATCTCCACAGACAATCATTTCTCAATTATAGCCTCATCTCGATATGGAAAAAAAAAGCAAAGTTATATCAAATCAGAGAAATTTCCCGAGTGACCAGAGCCGCGTGAAAGGTTACAGCATAGAAAAGAGTACTATCATCAATCAAGGGTGTTTCATAGGTATGGAGTCCAGACATCTCTCTCTCTCTCTCTCTCTCTCTCTCTCTCTCTCTCTCTCTCTCTCTCTCTGTCTGTCTCTCTCCCTCTCTCTGTATCTCTGTCTCTTTCTTCCTTTCTTTCTCCATAACTCAGATACGCATACCCCCTATATTATATATCACCCCTCACACACATTTCACTTTCTTTCTGATCTCCCCCCCCCACTTCTTTTCTTCTCTCTCTCTTCTTCTCTCTCTCTCTCTCCTTTCTCTCTTTTACTCCCCTTCTCTCTCTTTCTCTCTCTTTCTCCTATCTTTCTTTGTCTTCCAATACTTTTCTTTCCTTGCTTCTCTTTCTCTCTTTTTTTTTTCTTTTCTCTTTTCCTTTTCATCTCTCTTTATTTTTCTCTATTTCTCTCTCCCCGCACGGACGAAAGTCATAACCTCATGGAGCGAATTGCGTTCACATGAAGAAATTATATGTTATACCAAATTAATTTAATTAATAATGTTAAGCCACCGCACACTTTACGATCGGTCTGCGATCCGATTTCGGAAGAAAATGTAATAGCATCTGATGTGAACATTTAAACACATAAAATATTTTTGAATGAGGTTCCGAATAGAAAATAAAATCGAAAGCACGGCCTATTGCGAGGTTTCTAGTCGGAGGAAAGGCAAACTCGGTCCCCGTCGTAGTGACGTCAGAGCAGTCCTACGATTGTCTACGATTTAAAACCATTTTGGCTCTTATTCCGGGTATAAGGCTGACAGTGCACCAAAACCCTATTTTTAGTATTCATATCATTGTTCAGAATCTGAATCAGATAGATGTTGTTGGTTAAAATGCCCCATTCAAAGCTATCGCGATTTATTTCCAAAGTCAGATCGCAGTCGATCGTATAGTGTGTGGTGGGCTTAAGTCTTCTACAGCGCCTGTATCCGCCAACTCAGGCGCTCATGGCGCTTGCTCCAAAATATTAATACATAATTCAGTTGAATTCCATGGGTGCACAGCTCGTGGTATTTACAATTAAAATAAAATGAAATGTTTCAAAAAAGCAATTGTCAACAATGTTCAGTCATTCATGTCTTCAAATGGCTAGTTTTTCAAATTGAAAAGATGGGTCTTGAGAGCTTTTTAAGAATTATTGTTGATCTGACATTTGTCTTTGAACAATTAATCAATAATGATGGCAAAAGGGATTTTTTGGGGGGTAACATTAAAAAAACTAGCTCCTATTTAAACTGCATGCTTGAGGTGAATATTATTATTATTCATTTTTCTGGGGGTGGGGAATGACTTTTACTGGCCACTTATAAAAACAATCCTGATAGTTTGTATAATGCATTACTAGAGTGGCAGATCCAGGAATGTCAGAAAGGTGTGGGGTTACCCAAATTTTCCCGAATTTAATCTTCCAATTAAAATGATAATTTCTGGAATCCCACAAGCTTATCAAAACTCTCTCAGTAGAAAGGGAAGGGGAGAGGAGCAAAAAAAAAAAAAAAAGTAATGAAAATAATATCAATCAAAACGCAAATACGAAATACATTAAAAAAATCCCCCGGAAACTTGTGTTTTGTTTTGTTATTTAATTTTGTTTTTTTGGTTTATAAAGGGAGGGGTCGTTTGCCCCCCCCCCCCCCCCCCCCGGTTGGATCCGCCTAAAGGGTCCTTTTGGAGAGCAATACTCGTTCTTCAAAGGGCCAATCCCTACAAATTTAAGAGTGAAAGAAATGCAGAAATACATAGGCCTATTCACAGACACAAAAAAATAAAATCACTATCAAATCAAATCAACAAGGGGTGCATAACCATTTTTATGGAGATGAAGTGGGGGTACATTGGAGGATAAAGGGCAGAAAATGTCATCGAGTTAGATTGAAGACAACCATATGAGAGGGTATTGAATGGTTTTGAGTCATTTATCACTGTCGCTCCAGCTCAAGACCAAGTTGGTCGGTGTATTAAATTCATCGCTTTGATCACAGTGATCATAAGCACGCGCTCCAGAGAGAAATTCATTAAATCCCCATCTCTTTCGCTACAATTACTCTCAGATATGTATCAGATATTACCCGAAAACAGGTCCCTCTTGTCTGCCTAGCATTTCACCTTTCTCCATCAATTTGGGTCAGAATTCCCCGGGTTCGAAATTCATCAAACGGACAATTTGGAGATAAAGACAGGGAAACGTATACGAGGGACCACGGAATGGATGGATGGTGATTGTCATGGTACTCCTAGGCCGAGGTCTCGGGGGAAGGCGGCATCACATAGCACCCTGTCATACTGGGGGCTCCGTTCAGGCGCTGAAGAGCAGGTAGAAACACAAATCGTTATTAGAAAAACCGAAAATATCAATTTACCCGATATTATCCATCACTGTCGAGTGTCTTGCTACCCACTGCGGTCCCGTGGTGATACTTGCTAGGTTTGGTAAGAATAAATTCTCACAATTCATTTCTGTTTCTTTCTCTTTCTTTTTTTTTTTCTTTTTTTTTTTAAAGTTGTTCTTTTCTTAGTTGTTCAACTTCCTCTAGTTAAGTTGTTCTTCTGAAAGCAGAACGGGGGGATCGAGAGCAGAATAAAGGAGAGAGGGGGGGGGGGGGTGGATGGTTGCTCCCAATGACGTTGAATGTACAATAAAATCTACGGATCAATATGAATAATCACATCGGGTTCCTATTTCCAGCTACTGCTGAGTCTGACAACTCAGCCCTTGTTAAACTTTTGAGAAAAGGACAGGGGTATTCGTTCAATTGCGTTAACCCTTTCACCGCTGTCCCATTGGAATGGAAAACGTTTCTCTATTTGTTTTCTTTTGCTTTGCATGCTTTGTTTTGTTTTTCTTTGTTTTTAACGTATTCTTTTTGTTTCAACATAGTAGGACTGAAAGGTGGTATGATAAAGCGGTACACGCAACTCTCCTCTTCTCCCTTCCGACTCCCCCTTGTCCCCCCTCCCCCCCCCCCCCTCCCCCTCCCCCTTCCCCCCTTCCCTCCCTTCTTCTTCTTCTCTCGGTGCGATACAAAATCGATATATAATCTGTGATTCTTTGTAGATAGTGTTGCTATTTGGGTTTTTTTTTTTTTTTTTTGTTTTGTTGTTGTTGTTGTTGTTGTTGTTTTTTTTGAGGGGGGGGGGGGGAGGTTGAAAATCAAATGAGACATGCGCCAAAATGAATGAATGGGATCACAAGAATTCATAACCATGTAATTACAGGTAATCTTGTGGAATTGGACCATATACGACTGAGAGGGCATGCATCATGTGCATGTCACCCGTGGACAGCTTGATGACCAAAACATCGGCATGGGTTAGATAGGGGGTAAGGCAGAGGCGGCACCATGACCAGGATTATTGGGGAGGCACTGGCGGATGTAGGGGGCATAACCTACCCTTGTCCCCTTTAAAAATCCAACACAATGCTCTATATGAACCCCCTTTCTAAATTTTATCCCCCAAATCCACCTGAAAATATGTGAAAACCTTTTTTTTTTTTTTCATTCCTTCCTTCCTTCCTTCCCCCATCCTCTCTCTCTCTCTCTCTCTCTCTCTCTCTCTCTCTCTCTCTCTCTCTCTGTCTCTCTCTCTGTCCCCCTTTACAAAAATCCTGGATCCGCCCGGGGGGAGGGGGGGGGTGTTGTGAGATACCCTTATAGAGCGAGCACTAACAACTATAGGGACAACTGGACAAGGATATATAGGCATATATGATTTTCATACGTTAAGTTTAAAAGCTGTAATATAACAACCGGAATCTCATCAACGAAATCTTGTGATTATACATGTAATTAAATCAAACGGGTGAAATAATATTGAAACTTTGAATAAAAATTGCAATATTAAAACATACCCCCACCCCCACCCACCATAATACAACTTTGTATATTTATATATACCATATCTTTGACTCTAAGTCTATCATAGGACAAAAACATTAGATGTACCTCTGTATACTGAATATAACTGTTGCCAGCCTCCCCTATGAAACGTATACAGAGGAAATTATAAAATAGATGACTCCTATTCCTCTTCTGCTATGTGCCACTGGCTCTTTCTGCATTCTTTTAAACCCATTCTTCACTTACAATCGTATCATGCGCTGATATACCAGGGAATTATGAAGATTGATTTGAGAACATCATTCAGGTACATGTGTAATGCTTACTTATGGACAGTATAGTGGTTTTGGAAAGTTAACGACATCGTGCTCCGATATTTTCTTTCGTAGACGCAAATATTTATAAACTGGAATTTAGTTGTCGCGCTCGGTTTTGTTTCGATTTGATCTTCATTGCAAATAGCCAAGAAACGGCTAAAAAGGATGTAGTATTATGTTTTAAAAATCGAATGTTGGTGCGCTGATGAATAGGAATGAAGACATCAAAGAAAAAAAGATAAAAACAAAACAGAGAGACTATGCCTAAAAGGGAGACAAAAGAAGAAAATACATTTACAACGAAAATTACAGTCTTTTTTGTTACTTTGAATGAGGCCCTGATAACGAATAAACAGAATATCAATGCGTCACTATGGCAAGAAAAGAAAAATGGAATGTGTGGACTTCGAAAAATCAACAACACGGCAACCGATTAATCTCGTTATAAACGTTGAGGGAGCTATTCAACATTTTGACGTGATCCTGAAAGTAACTGAATTGTCTACTAATTTGTCTGAGAATATATAAATACACACTGCAAATTTTAAGTAAATTACTACTTTTTATAAGGAAATATGTGTTGATTTTCAGTAATAAATACTGGAAGGGTAACAACAAAGGAATTCCATCACCTTGGTATTGACACGGCATCCCCATAACCTTACCTTCTGACCTGCTTTTTAAAAAGTTCTCGGTATTTATTCTTTTTTTTTTCACAATTGAAAAGAAACCATAACAGACATAAGGGAAATGACAACATTCAAAACTAATTCTGCATCTAAATCAACCTTGTATAGTCGCTGCAGAGTCGCACATCAAATACCATAATAACAATAACATCAACAATTAACAACAGCACCTTCGTACATTTGAGTTATTTTCCTCTGCACACGTGACCGTTCATCTACCAATGACAAACGCAGACTCATGCGGCGTCTCGTTGATTATGATGTATTGTATCTGATTAACTAACAATCCGTTCCAATTACAAACCAATAAATAAGTGCATCGTTATCATTGCGAATGATCTGTGACGATCTGAGAAGTTTGTGGTTTGCAAGATGCGATACTCTGGGAAAAGCAAGTCATTCCAGTTCACGATGTTGATTCGTCAAAGTACTTTCGTCCCAGCGCAAGTGATGCTGGGTGGGTACGCAACTCCTTGCTACGTTTTATTATGTTGTTGTTTCACAATAATAATTTAGCAATTAGTATAATGCAGAGTTGATTAAATATCTATTGTTAACATTTATGTCTTCAAAGTCAATTACAATTTCAATTTGAAGTTTTTCTTTTCAGAATGTGGCATTTTTGTAATAAGGTGGCAGCGTTATATGAGAAATTATGTAGCTCTGTGCTTTTAAAATGCCAGTTAGGGGTTATTTTTATGTTTATTTTAGTTTATCCCATGATTATTTCATGTTTCCTTACGTTTGCATTACCCAATCTCAGTCTTCAGATAATTTTTTTTTAGGAGTTTCTCCCACAGTGGGCATGGTAGATTTATATATATATATATATATATATATATATATATATATATATATATATATAAATATATATATATATATATATATATATATATATATATATATTTATTCATTTATTTATTTATTTATACAACTACACACACAGAAATATGTATTGCCCATATGTGATTTCTTTATCACAATTCTTTTATTTAAATTGGTATACCTGTATATGCTAGCAACTATGCGTTATTGATCGGCCCAGTGGCAAAGCGTGGGTCTTGTCGGGGAGGGTGGGGGGGGGGGGGAGGTGGTCACTGTTCTTACTACTTAAACCAAGGAGGTGCTCGGCAATTACCTCATTATTGAAAAGTAATGCCTTGAAGTGTAGCTACTAGATAGGGAAGGGTCTGGGAGTGTTTGTGTCATCTCATCCTCTTTTGTTCATCTTTATTTCCCTTTCGTTTCCTCCCGTATTGTTTTTGTTTTTCTTTTTTCTTTTCCTCCTTTTTTTTTAGGGGGGGGGGGGGGGGGGGGGGGAGGCAGGGGGGTTCGGGATTCGAGGAGCGAGAATGTGCTTTATTTTGAAAACGAAATTTTTTCCAAACGTGAATAGGCAAAACAAGAGTAAAGACTTACTTTAAGGTAAGGAAAGGGAATGATGAAGAATGCTTTTAAGCGATCTACCAAAAACACAGATCCGTGAAAAAATTGACAGCTTCTATTTCCAGTTTCCCATTTTCTTACGCGTTCGCCATCTGGGACCAGAACCGGCTGGTAGAACCCGACGATGCGTCTCATATTGCGCGACGTAGCATGACTAAGGCCCTATGTCCATGATACATTGCCTCTCCAAATGGTTGTGAAAGTCGTACAAAATTAATGACCCCACTTCTCAAATCTGATTCTCATATTCTGCATTTGTTTTGCCTATGTGAGTGGGACTGCATCCTTTTTCTGATGATGTAAAAGTGTATTTGCACTTTCGCAACTCATACACTGTTTAGTTTATGTCTCTCTGTGGTATAATCATTCAGTTTGCGGAGTTATGGAGGGTGTTTGTACTTTTTATATTTTAGCCAACATACCCCGCCCCCCCCCCTTCTACTCACCTTAAGTCATGCATGCTATTTTATTATTGAATTTTGTGCAAGGTGTATTTGTGGTGGAGACAACAGCGTCCATTTCATTTTTGAAATCAATTTTATATGATTGGAAAATCTTTTATAGATAAGAATCAACATAATTATATATACATGTATATAAATAATATATATATATATATATATATAAATATATTATATATATATAATATATATAAATATATATATATATACATATATATATATATATATCATATATATATATATATATATATATATATATATATATATATATATATATATATATATATATATATATATATCCCCTCCCCGAAGAATTTTAAATAACCAGTATTTGGGCATCCGATTCCGCATATTCGGATACCGCCAATTCATATGTTGGCATTGAAGTGTCTATTCGTATTTTCTATATCGTATTTAGTATATTTTAGAGACAAAATTACATTTCACTATATCATAGGATGTCGCAACCCCCCCCCCCCCCCCCCCCCCCTCCATTCGAAATCGTGCTAATAAGTCTAGGATTACAAGATGTATAATTAAATGACTCTACATCTACCATAGATCATATATCAAAATTATAGAAGAGTGTTTCTTGCACACTGGTGATTATAACAATCTTTAATAATTTATTTGAAATTGTTCTGAAAGAGCGACGCTATCGAAATTTTTGTTTAGTTTTATGAGGATTGATTTTAACTAAATGTCTATTCCAATCACTAACATTATTATTTTATTGTATAACATCAAATTCAAGCGAAATAAATCATGTTCCAAAAACTGAACGTCAATTTTCTATTGAATTTAATGGAATCTTTATTTTTATTTTTCTTTAAAAAATTGTTTGCAAGTCTTTGCAACATCTGTGATATATGTTGAGAACCAAGATCATGATAAATTATGTCTATCCATCACAATCATCTCATCCGCATCATTCATTGCATCATTTATCATTCACGTTTCCACGATATCACAGTCACACATCACAATCATACCATCATATCACATGTATCATATCGATGTACTACACCTCCTTCGTCATTATAATTGTTTTATTTTAAAGATAAAGTTGAGTTTGGGTCATGCAATTATCTCAGAGCAATTTGAAAATGTTGATCATGTCTACATAGGAATAAGTGTATACTTTGGGGTTTTGTATCATCAAAATGATAAGAAACTGACCCAATCTCACTGGCCCAAAGCACATGCACTGCACACAGAAGTTGCATAAAATTAATGTTCGGCCCGAACACTTCAGCTACATCTCGTCGTATTTCGAATATGAGGGCATTTGAAGAGTAATCCCTTTTAAGGGACATTTCTACTATGGTGTTCTTCCAACTGCCATAAAAGGAATGAGAAAGCTCACAAATTATTTTTTACCTCTCCCAAAACCCATCCTTCTCTTTAAAGCTTATCATTGCTCCCATTCCACCACAACCTCGAAGTATACAGAACAATACTTTGAATGTGGATGTCAATACATGTGTGTGTCTGTATGAATATAATGTACTCACGACATCGCATTGACTTTCGAGAAATCAAAAGGCATTTACAATACCCTAATAACCCTATTGTATCTCCAACAGAAATCATGTTCGGATTACATAATAATTATGATATTGTAATTTCGCACCTTTTAACAGGTGCCTTTTGACGAAGGTTGATTTTTTCGTAAGTTTTTGCGATCGTGTTTCACTTAAAGATATAGCTGAGTCTGGTCGTGAGATTATATTGTGAAAGAAACTGTCTCAAAGCAATTAGGAAAGGTTGATCATGTCTACATAAGAACTGGTGTATACTGTGAGGTTTCAGAATTATCAAAACGATAAGAAATTGACCCAATCTCGCTAAAAAGCACATGTACTGCTGCCACTGCACACAGAAATGGGTATATGGGACCGCACACTCATGTGGCGTGAATATGAGGGTATTTGAGGAGCAATCCTTTCCAGTGGACATTTTTACTATGGTATTCTTTCAAAGTGACATAAAAAGAATGAGAAAGCTCACAAATTATTTTTCTCCATTCTCAGCATTCAACCTTCTCTGTAAATGTATAATAGTGATTTTCACATATTTATCATTTTGCGTGTCATAATTTACCGTATTCTTTTATCCCTTTTCAGTATCACTAGTTTTTATCAGTGTGACTGTTGGTTTAGAGCTCATTATAAAAAAAAACAACAACCACCAAAAAAAAAAACAACGATCTAAATGACTCCAAACAAGCATTATGATCATCATCATTATATTTACATGCACACTGCATTTCAACAACAAAGTCAAATACATTGATTAAATAGAAGAAAAATCACATGAACACGTACTATGTTATTCTCTAAATGGATTTTTATTAGAGATCTTTTAAGATCTATAAGTAGCAAATATTAAGTTCATATCGTAATTCTCCCATCATAAATCCTTGTCCTTAATCCACAATCTATACCTTAACGGTTGTGCATCCATTCTAATAGTATCTTACATTCCAATTTATCAACGCCCCTTCTCTTCTTCTAATCATCTCTCTCCATCTCTCTTCTCCTCCCCCTTCTCTTCTCTCTCTCTCTCTCTTTCTCTCTCTCTCTCTCTCTCCCTCTCCCTCTCTCTCAACTCTGCCTTACCTTTCCCTCTTTCCATTTGCTATATATTCTTTTACAATTTGGCGTTCAATATACGTATAATGCCCTGTGAGGTCATTTTTCTATAATTACTGATTATAGTAAAGTTGGACAAGTTCAAAACTTTCTTTGCAAAGTCATTGAAAAAAACATGTAGGTATCGACAATCTTTGTGGCATCATTTTACAACACAACTGTTTATCATGTTTACATTTTGCAACTGTTTTAGCTTCAAGTGGCTCCAAATAATGAGCAGAGGGAAATTTCCAACGAAAAGCGGTAATTATGTTCCAGGCATAGGCAAATAGTAATGTACCGTAACAGACTTTAGAATCACCGGGACCCCGTCTTATAAAGAGTTGCAATTGATTCGAATCGATCGCAAGTCCTCTAAATCAATCGCAAATTTCCAATCTCCTATCTCTTAAGTACAGAGTTGCGATTGATATCAATTGCAGATTATTTGCAATCAATCGCAACTCTTTATAAGACGGGGCCATGGGCCCCGTCTTATAATCAACAGATTAAAGACGTGTGATAATCTCTGCTTTGTAACGTTTAAATCTTAATCATCATCGATGAAGAAATGCTGACGCCACATTAATATCTGAAATTCATGATAAAAAAAATATGTGCCTTAATCAAAAGAATACTTCAGGCTATATCGAAACAAAAAGAAATGAAAGTAATTCGAGGTGAACAGCCATGTATCTTGACACGATGACAATATTGTGTGGAGTATACCGTCTGCACGATTAATTTCATACAAAATAATGACAATGAAGGGGGAAATGGAAGGAGAAAAATACAACAAAAAGAAACAAATTATAAAGTATAAAAAGATACAGTAATTTCAGGCAATGGTTTACTTGATCTTTATCATTGTTTGTTAAAAATGAATCCTTTCTTTCCAGATTATACACTTACACATTATTAATTTTTTTAAGTTGTATCTTTAAAAAAAAAATCTCCCCTTCACTGTGCCACAAGCATCTCCCCATGATGTACACCGGCCTGCCACAAACTGTGTATTTGTTTACCATTATCAATACTAAGTGAGGGAAATGACAGAGAGATATATCTAGGCGTAAATTCTTAATTTGTTAGAAGTATCATGACTTTGGTCCTTTTACGATAGATCAAAGGAGACAGTCATATTTATTTTACATTTTTTTTTATCAATAATTGTTTATATTCGATGCAGCTTGTTTGTCATATATTAGATTTGAAATCTAATCATTGATATCATTTGTATTAAATCTGATATATGTTTACAGGTGAAGACCTTAAGGACTTCTTACAAAATTGATTAACAGATGATTTGTATTGTCATAAGACAATTCTCATTACCTAAACATTGCTGTTTTACTCTTTTCAATCGAATAAAAGAACTCAAATTCTGATTTTACAAAGCTTTTCTTAATTAGTAACTGATACCACAAATGACAGTGTGTTTCAAATTATGAAAATACCAACAAAGAAAATACAGGACTATAAACAATAACTACTTTTGGTAATGCAAGTAAACTTACAAACATCACCAAACATTAATATGGGCAGTTCAAATGAAGCAGTAGGGGTTTTTACAATTTCACATTGTTTCACGAGCCATCGGATATTAATTCATAGATTATTTTTGTTTGTAGAGGGCATACAGAGCTATGAATATTCGTAACTTATACATGCTCGTAACCTTCCTTACACGTTTCCATTTACAAATCAGTACATTGTAAACGCATTCTTTATCACAATGATTCACGGAAATTAACTACATCTTTCCTTTTCTCATTCTACTTCTATTCACTTTTGACTGATCATGCTTTAACAACCTAAGTTCTTTCGGTTTGTCTCCATTTCGTGCTGGATTGTTTCCAGATGTAGTCATTCATGAGCATTGATTCAGTCCGTAAATCTTGCACCTCTACCCAACTCCCGGCCATAAGTCGTTAATATCGCCAACCGTTTACCGTCC